>JAATLQ010038459.1:18065-77421 GCA_013421005.1 Heliconius erato x Heliconius himera | reverse complement strand
CAGCGGTTTGGCCCTGATTGCGTAACAGACAGACAGACAGACAGACAGACAGACAGAGTTACTTTCGAATTTATAATATAGGTATGGATATATATATAGAATATTGAAAACTATACGGACAAAGCTGCGAACTGAAAGCTAGTTACAATAGGTAATCTTGGGAGATCTCATGAATAGTGGTAATCGACGACAGGCATGTTTACCTTGAACCAAAAGGTCATTGTAATTCAGAATAATGAAAACGATCCTATAGATAAATTCCGAGAAAGCTGCTTTTTTATTTCTTAAATTCCGAGAAAGCTGCTTATTTCGTTTGTTTGCGACATATTGAAATATATTAAGGTAATATTAATAATAGGTATAACGAGAAAAATATTTTTAACTGTAAGGTCTTAATCTTCTAAGACAATTAAAGCAGCTTCATGCGTTTTCCCAAAAAACAGAACATAGTCGAACATAGTGTTCCCCACTTTTCGTCCAATTTTTGCAACATTGCGTGTTAAGTTACGGCACGCAAATTAATGCCGCGCTTTGTTTAACAGAAAATTACCTTAAATGACATAATTATTCAAGGAATCGTATCCACAACTATCGCAATTACAGTTTTCCTACTGCGCCACGGCGCCACGATATCCGATAATAGATGATAGATATTTTACATCTAGAATTATAAATGTAAACACGTAATAACTTATGTCCTAAGCAACGTTAATTTAGTCGAAATGGTTGCGAATAATTTTCATTACCCCGTTCTCGATGAAAAGCGTTAAGTTCCGCCATTTCACCCATATCTCAAGTTCAGGCATAAAGGAGAGAACAGAGTGTCATAACACTAAATTCTATCTGTTTCTTATTCATTTATACAAAAAAACTTTAACAAAAAATTGTTTACATCAATAGTCTTTAAAAACACATAGTGTAAAGTAAATATTCGTAGCAGATAGCTTGGTCAATCACAATCAATTCTTGCAGTTAATAAAAGAGTAAAAGAACTATTCTATTGGAAATTCAATTTGCCATGTAGAGCTCTCTATCCGCACGGGCGTCGTCGTGTGGAGGAAATGTGAAGTGTGATACTGGAATGTTTCTGTATGTTAAATGAGAATACTTGGTTATGCGATATTAGATTAGTTTTAATTGAGTTTATTATCATTATTAATATTTGAGACCAGTCGAGGCGCTGAAGCACAAATTGTGGCTGTAAAATCGACTGGTTGTGGGTTCGACCCCCCACTCGAGGAAATGTAATATTTATTTAGATTTATATTTTCATTGGTGTCGACGCAAAGCGCTGCGTTGATTTCCGCTACTCAACACACAATGTCTCCCTTCTATTAGGTTCCCTCTGTCTACTTTGCTGTGTGCAAGCGTTACAGCGTGAAGCTGATCTTGATC
Organism: Heliconius erato x Heliconius himera; assembly: GCA_013421005.1. Classification (NCBI taxonomy): domain Eukaryota; kingdom Metazoa; phylum Arthropoda; class Insecta; order Lepidoptera; family Nymphalidae; genus Heliconius; species Heliconius erato x Heliconius himera. Next base: position 76,026 of record JAATLQ010038459.1, on the reverse strand, counting down.
TTGTCTCAAAAAAATGGCGGAAAGTGGGGAACGGAGTATTTTAAAACTGGCTATCTTCCTTTCGCTATATTCGGGCTACAGTGTGAGGCTAAAACGATATTGTGGCGGTACTTGATCATACCTTGAAGACATCTCTAATTGTCATCTATGTAATTGTAGACAAACTATCAACAAACTCGAATACATTAATATAACATATTATGACAGGATAGTTTAATTTATAGGGTGTTATGAAAGGAGGCTTATGAGTTATGAGTTATGGCTTATGAGTTATGGCATTTTGATGATTACGCTGTAATTCCTGGTTTTGAATAAATTGTCTGACTTATATTTATTTTGAAAGTATTATTATGGAATAATAATTTACAAAATTCTATCCTTAGTGTGGAATAATACTGTAAGAATATTAAAATATCTAATAAATAGCATTATCTCTTGCCAAATGATAACTCTTGACAATAATGTTTGTGTAGATAGAATTTATTAAATTCTACCTACATGTTATACCATTAATATAAATAAGTTAAGCGTATAAGAATTTCGACGTAGCTTGACAAGAACGTATGGCTTAGTAGTCAGGCACGTATTCGATTCCCCCTGCACTAAAAGTTTTCCAAAATATTTTAGAAATATATATTCATACACTGTTAGTGGCAGTGGTCATCGTCATAGCGCAGAGAAATAGTGTCTCAGTGCTAACGCAATGTGTTGTGGCGTTGATTTCCAATTTTGGTGGAACGATTATATTTACAATATTTTTATTTCTTTGCTTCGGTGAGACAACTTTCGGTTTTTAGTGCTGAAATTCAGCAATTTCGAAATGTGTGAACAATCCAATTCATCCAGCAGCTCTAGCCAATAAGCTATACGTTGTACGCCACGTGTCAAAATGTAAAATTGAAACGTCCAGCAATAAGGCGTAGATAGCCTTCTCTTCTTCCTGGCATTAATCCTGGCTTTTGCCAGGGTCTGCCTTCCCGCTGAACCTACTCAACTTTGCACGGTTTTTAGAGTGCAGGTGTAAGTAGTATCATACTAATATTATAAATATGAATGTAAATTTGTCTGTTACACTTTTACGTTAAAACTATTCAATCGATCTTCATGAAACTTTATACATATATATCATTAGAGGTTTTATTAAAAAAATATCTTAAAAATATTATCGATTGGCTATAATGTAAAAATATGATAAGCGAGCAGAGCCGCATTTGAGTCTCTAGTATAAATTGATTTTAAGTTAAAAGGATTGTAACACTCTACTAACATTGTATGCTGCATTTCTAGTTTCATGTTCGGTTTTCGCTATAAATTGATTTTTAAATGGACTTTATAATCTAATATTCCGACAATAGATTTTAAAACGGACTTTTGTTATATTTAATTTTCACTTTTATGACACCTAATAGATATATTTTTATTTTGTTTATGTAGATGGAAAAAGGAAGTACAGATGTATTACGTTCTCGGCTTCTTTTTTGTTAAATTATTTGTCGTTGAGGCTGAGGCACATCGTCTGAATGTAAACGCGACGGCTGCGGATTTTATTCCCACTTGAGGGTGTATATTATTACCATTTACTCGAACTAAGCGCTGTGTTGACAACACAGGGTACCCTTTGGCTAGACTACTATATGCGGGATATAACGTGAAGTAATAAAAAATATTTTTTACAAAATAGGTACAAATAATAGGCTGAAGGTTAAAAGCCAAGAAATATTCCCATCTCGCATCCGTCTAAGCGAGGTAGTTCTAGAGACTTTCTTATTCAATAAAATTAAGGATTAATAAATTATCTAATCCTGGTGGCTGTTATTCTGCACTGCAAGTGCAGAATAATATATTTATAATATATTTATATATATATTTATATATTTCTAGTGAAATCTCACAGTGGTTGTTTTCTTCGCGCCCAGAGCGACGGCACTTAAAAGTGTTTGCGTTATATCCACCCTCATTCGGAATTTCCGTTGCAAATCTAGTTTTAATGCACTCTATTTTAACTCACCAAGTTTTTGTTGGATTCGCCTGTGTAAATTTTATTGGGTGGATTGGAAATTAAAATACTGATCATGGGTTGAAGAATATGGACTGTGATTTATTTTGTATAATAGTATAATAATATATTTATTATATTATATTTGAAGTATAATATTTGAAGCCAGTCGTGGCGCAGCGGTGGTGTGACTTTAAAACCGACTGGTTGTGGGTTCGATCCCCACTCGAGAGGATGAAATATTTACTTAAATTTATATTTCCATTTCTTTGCTCTGGTGTCGAGGTTAAGCGCGGTGTTAAGTTCTGCCACTCAACACGCAATGCCTCCAGAATTCGGCAGAAAGTGGGGAACGGAGTGTCTTAACACTAAGTTCCCTCTGCCTACCCTGCTGTGTGCGGGATACAGCGTGAAGCTGATTTAATTTTAATTTTATCTCTAATAAATCAAATAAAATTAGACTTAGAAAGTTAAAATTTTTCATGTTGATTTCTCAAAACTCCTACGGTAACAGAATAATAGGGGTTTTTACGTTTTATATCTAAAATGAGCGGGTAATGCTTAGGTGGAATGGACTCTTTTAAAATAAGTTTACATTTCCACCAACCACCAACAGAAAGTTTTAATTTTGTAATTATTTCGCTGCTCTCCCTAAAACTGAGCAAGTTCATTTAAACTCTTTCTGCCCACGTGGTTTTTTCCGCTCGACTATTTATTAGTGGAATTACTAGAGTAAACTGCATAAGTTTACTCTTGCGACTTCAATATAGTTTTTAATGGGTACGCTCCGATCCCGATAGAAACCGGGTTTAAAAACTATGCAAATAAAATATTATAAAATTGCGGGTGACGAATGTCGAAATGTTGAATAGGTTTGCGAGAATAACTATATATTATAATTAAATACTAATCTATGAATTTAATTTTTTTTTTAAATATTTAGTATATAATGTAATGCGCTAGTTTCGTAGATAATATCTTAAAAATATTTTTTTTGTCAATACAAGTAAAATAAAGCAGCATTAAGTTACGCCACTTGATACAAAGCGGGGAGAATCTCCGACTATAAATTCTCTAGTTTGTGTGTGCAATAAAGAATTTTATCTATCTATCTATCTATCTCTTACCCTACTTGCTTGCAGCATGGCAAAAGCATTGTGTTTAATTTGAATATATTTTATCATCAAGCTCTTCATACCTCTCTCCACGCAGGATTCCTCGTGGTTTAAAGTGACCTTAATTCAGTATCATCGATAATTTGTTCTCGAAGGTCAACCGCGGTCATCCCCTGTCTGTCTTACCACTCTCTCTTGCTTCATAAATCAAAATAGGTATGCCGAAACCGTATCGTTTGCCGCTCCATTGTCTCTAGCTGACCATATTGCTAAGGGTAAAGCATGATGCTCATAAAATATTTAATACTTTTCAGTCTTTTCATAATAAGTTATTAATGATTTATTTATCAATAATCTTCTTTTTCTTCTAGATGGTGCATACAATGATGCCGATAGCTAGATCCATAGCGCTAGGTATGGCTGCCTCGTTGACTTTAGCGTATATGGGCCTGGCGCTGGGCTTGGGAGCGCAGGATCAAGAACGACAATTTTATGAACAGGTAAAAATTGTGTATTATTTATAATGTTAGACACTCTGGCTACCCTGCTTGGGATTAAGCTGAAAATAAACAAAATATATTATTTTTGCAGAGATTTTTATCTATTTTTGGATTAAACTAGATTTATTATACTATTTATACTTATAACTTTATTTAAACTTTGCACAGAAAATTGAACAAAATCGATTTTGAATTCGCTTCCTTTGTAGAGCCATGTATATTATATGTAAAGCCTAGTTCAACATAATTTGTTTTTATTGTTTCTGTACGAATACCATATAAGTATTTAGCCTTACACTATTTTGCATACAGTAGAATAGGGGAACGTAGTGTTAAGTCACTTGGTAGCTAATTTTCAAAACTTTGCGTGTTTATGGCGGGATTCAATGACGAGCTTTGTCCTATTATCAGGGCGAGAAACTGAAAATACTTAATTCTTCTTAGTGGGAATCAGATGCGCGCTTACATGCAGATGTCTACGCAAGAGCTTATTTTCATGGGTCGTTAACTCAGTTGTTATAAAGCATTCGGAGAGTCCCAGAATGTGGGCTTCAACTAGTGAAAGTAGGCTTTTTATAAAGGTATGCGGGATTCCTCGCAAGTGGCTTAAAAACCAATGAAATACATCGGCTGGTGCGTGACCAAGAATCCTTCATACTCGACATGCGGGCTCCAACGACTAATGAAAACGATCAAGGCTCGGTCCTTACGGCATGCGTAAGCAGAAATCTCCCGCACCTCGAATACATTTTGTAAGGACTCGTGAAAAATAGCCCTAAAGAGCAGTGATTATACTTATTAAATCTCAATAATACAATAAATCCATATACTATGTATATACAAGTGAACAAATAGAAGCCTTCTTAGAAGTGATATAATGCTTTAAAATGTTATTATAATAACAATATCAAAGTAAGGGATTTCTTTGATCTTATTACTATAGAAATTATTTTTATGATTATTTACACAATTGTGTTGTTGTTTGTGATGTACTTATTTTTATGGATGTTAGATCAGAAGAAAATTATAATTTCTTTTATCAGCTTCACGCTGTATCGCGCACACAGCAGGGTAGCCAGAGTTAATCTAGTGTTAAGGCACTCCGTTCCCCACTTTCTGCCGAATTTTGGAGGCATTGCGTGTTGAGTGGCAGAGGTCTCAACACCAGAGCGAAGAAATGGAAATATACATTTAAATAAATATTTCATCTCCTCGAGTGGGGATCGAACCCACAACCAGTCGGTTTTACAGTCACACGTTGTGCTTCTGCACCGCGACTGACCCCAATAATAATAATATTATAATAATAATCGATTGTTAGGTTGTAAGGTATCTCTGGACAGGTGATGATATGTATTATAACGATAGAGACTATCGTGGCACAGTGGCACAAGGATGTGACTGTATGCCAGATGGTTGTGACATTTTACGTCACAAAATTATTCTTATAAGATCCTTCTGTTGATATCACTTCATGCTCTATATTTGGAGGTTCTTAAAGCGTATATGATTGTCACATCCGTTTCTACTCCAATAAAGTGTTAATATGTTTTTTTGCAGAATTTTTACCCCTTACTCAGAGATAATGTTAAAATGTTTTGTGACATTCTTATTTATAGTTTATTTAAATATGCTGAGTGATCTCACTCTCACACTCTCTCCCTCAAAAGTTTTTTAGATAATTTCAATATTCTTAATTTTTGCTTCGTTGCAGATCTTTTGTAAATATTGGCGCAACCTAACGCCTCAGCAATGACAATATTTTAAATATTTACCTTTACCTTTGAGACCATCGTGTACCTATCTATAAGTATAGGGGCAGTATTCAATTCGTCTGAATATTCAACCCCACTCGGGGGAATTCATTATTTTTAACTTAGCAAGACCAAGATCGGCATTTAGTTCCGCTACTTTAACAAGGAATGTCTCGAATTCCGGCGGGTCGGGGGCAACGGATTGTGTGGATTATAAATTTATTAACGATATCGGGATATCGTCAATATATCTTGCTATATGCAAAATTCAGATTGAAGCAAAAAAACCTTTCTAAAAGTTAACACGTTATTCAAATGAGAAGTTATTACATTTAAAAAGCTTCATAAAATATTTCTTATATAATATCACGTTACTAATTCAGCGATAGTTAACGAAGATGTATCGGCGGCTTGTAAAGCTTCCAACTCGAGCTTAATGAAGTAAAAGTTTCGCTTTACACAATATGCAAGTTTTCTGAACAAGTTAAAAAGCGCTTGATACTTTAATTCTTTGGGGATTAGGGTTATTTTTCTTACAGGTAGAAAATGTTTGTGAAATCTATGGGAATCTTCTACCTAAATATCTCGATACAAACGTTGTCAGATAATAGGAGTGACGGTTGCCTAACTTGATTTTAAATTGTGAATCTTGTACATATTACCTATACAATATATTATATACTATACTAGAGGGCGCGCGCGGCTTCGCCCGCTTATTAGGAGTGAATTCTAAAAAAAACACGAAACACGTGTTCAATAAAATATTTTTAACAGTCTGAATTTAATTTTTTATAAAAATCGGTGGTAATTTAAAGATTTTTCCATTTAAACTTTCAACCCCTTATTTGAACCCTTAAGGGGTGAATTCTTAAAAACCATGAAACACGTGTTCAATGAAATATTTTTAAGAGTCTGAATTTCAAATTTTATAAAAATCGGTACAGATAAAAATGTTTTTCCATACAAACTTTCAACCCCTATTACATCCCTTTAAGGTTAAAATTTTTCAAAATCCCTTCTTAGTGGATGTCCAGAATATGAAAATAAACATCTGCCCAAATTTCACGTTTCTACGCACAGCGGTTACGGCTCTGCGTGCGTCTTACCTCAGTCAGTCAGCACAAGTCCTTTTATATATATAGACTAGCGACTAACTACTGTTCACATTATTACACAATGAATGATTCATTTACTAATTTCGACTAATTTCATGCTCTAATGACCTTGTCATTTTAAAGGCAATATCCATAAATAGGAAACTAAAGTTTTAGCCAACTCAATAAAGAAGTTACTTTGTAGCAATTTTGTCGAACAAAATATTTTATATTGACATAACTTTTTTAATTTTTGTTTTTTTTTTCTTCAGCTTCACGCTGTATCCCGCACACAACAGGGTATTATACAGGCACAGGGACCATAGTATTAAGACAGTCCGTTCCCCATTTTTCGCCATTTTCGGGAGGCATTGCGTGTTGAGTGGCGGAACTCAACGCCGCACTTTCCCCTCTACACCAGAGCGAAGAAATGAAAATATAAATGTAAATAAATATTTCATCTCTAGTGGGGATTGAACCCACAACCAGTCGTGCAACACTTTGCCACTGCACCACGACTGGTCTAATTTAATTTTTAATTTGGCTTTCATTTTTGTTGTTTTATTAAAATCCAAAAAACAATAGAGAAAAATGCACTTAAATCAGTTTAGTTAGCGTTTATGAAATTAGCGTATACAAACGAAAAAGAAAAATTTTATTATTTTGGGTTTAACTACACTACGTATGTTTAATTTTCAAGGAATTTGTATGAATTACTTGTAGATAAGATAAGATAAAAAATTCTAGAATATTTGTTATTTGTTTTTAGTTAATAAAAAAAAATTCATCGTTTTTGCGGTTGAATCATTAAAGGGTTTCTTTTGATACATTTATGAGAAATTCTAATTAAAGTGCCTGAAATTTTTGTAACCAATATTCTCATTTTATATTTATACTATATATATATTTTACTAACAATACATCTATAGGGATTTACATTATGTTGTGTGTAATACTTTTTAATTATTATATAATATTATAGAGGCTACACATTTAGTTAGAGGCGAAATGGAAAATTGTTTTATGTATCAAAAAATATTTAAAATGCAAGTGTTTTCCTGGTTTTGTTCGATAAAATTCCAAGATCCGTGCCATAATGCAATTTGGTAAATGGAGCACGAAACTGTTGATTTCTACGTTCTTACTTCAGATATGTCAAAATAAATAATATATATTACTATCAAGAAGCTTAGCACAAAAGTAAGATAAATATTAAAAATAGGAAAATACGAGATACTTTTGGCAAAGTGGCATTATGACATTCAAGTCGTTTACGATCAAAACCGCATGTGGAACTAAACATATATTAATGGTATTTATTTTTTATATACTAAGATATTTTGAATCTAAAGGAATTTATTTTATTCCCTACAGCTCACCTGTGAACTAGCTCTCCTTCTCTCCGCAAGCGGCATCGGTCTCTACTACCGAGCATTGACAGAGAGAGCTCATAGAAACACTTTCGCCGGCACCAGGACCTGTCTGGAGCAGCGCGTGAAGCTAGAATGTGAGAGGGAACAGCAAGAACGATTGTTATTGTCTGTCATACCGGCGTATATTGCAGCTGAGGTAAGTAAATTTATGACTTTTAGGCTCTTTCGGTAATTTTTCAGCAGAAAATTTAAACATTAATTTTAATTTTGTTTAAGAATATGTATACGAGTATATTAAATATGTCAAGCTATGCTCAACGCATCATCGACGTTTAACGAAAATCATACAACAACATATATTGTTGGCTGCTCGTTGGATGTCTGTTACTAAGTAATGAATGTATTTTTTTAATATAGATTTAAATAAAATAATTTTTTTTGAAGCCAGTCGTGGAGTAGGAGGTTATGAATTCGGTCCTCACTTGAGGAAATAAAATATTTATTTAATTTCTTCGCTCTGGTGTCAAGGCAAAGCGCGTCGGTGAATTTCGACAGTCAACACGCAATGCCTCCAGAATTTGAGGAAAATTAGAGAACGGAGTGTCTTAACAGCCTAATGTTAAAGCACTCCGTTCTCTTTGCCTAGTGTGGGGTACAGAGTGAAACTGATTAAATTAAATAACTTTAATATTACAAAACGTAATTAAAATAAACAATCACTGAAGAAAAGTTTCCGGTTGCAATCATCTTACAAAAAAGAAGTAAGATTGAAGATTATTCTTTAATTTAATTTTTTATCTCTCTAAGTTTTTCTATAAAGCAAATGCGTTTACTTTATTAACACAGATTGCTCCTCTAGGCTCTAAGCGTAATAACGAGTAGTCAACATAATTTCTTTTGTAGTGAAAAAACTATAGTACCTACCTACTAACTATCTAAGAAAAGATTTTCAATTGAAGCGGTTTTGTAGTGTTAAATATATTTGTTTCATTTTATTACCTGTCTAAACTAAAACACCGCACTTTGATTGATCTGATCAAAATATATATATCTTTTTTTGGGGTGGAAACCACATTGGAAGTGATTAGAGACAGACGCTTCTCTCCTCTTCAACGGTTTCGCATAAAATACACTACGAAATAAATTACATAAAACTCAAATCTTTATACTCCATGCAAATAAATCTATAATAGGTAGGACATATATTTGTGCGACTTTTTAGATTCACGCTGTATGCCGCACATAGAGCGGTAAGAAGAGGTAACCTGGGAAGTTAGTGTTAAAACATTACGTGCCCAGTAAGACATTTCGTTCCCGATCTTCTGCCAAATACTGGAGGCACTGTGTGTTGAGTGGCAGAACTCAACACTACTAGAGTTGATGTCGTTCAATTTCTAGAGTTGATGTCGAACCCACAACCCGTCGTTTACAATTGCACGCCCGGCGCCACGGCAGCCTCAGAAATAGGAAGAAATATATCATGAATTATGATACATACCCATACATAATATATTAATACCTTATCCCAATATATAATTCGAACTTCATAAAAGTAAGGTCAAACTAGTTTACGAGTCAAGTAAGTTTGTCTTTAGAGGGGCATAAAGTGACGTTATAGTTTAAACATTATGCAGGGTTTGGACAAACTTGTTGCTTTAAAAGTAATTAAATAAATAATTTATTGTCACTTACCTTTAAGTTAATATTAAATTGGTTTTCTATGAATAATTTATTTTTAAAAAACATCGCTTACTAAAGTTTATAGTGGGTTCATGTTTGTTCAATCTATCATTGATATTTTTAAGACCATTTTCCATTTTTAAAAGCTTTTATTTAAATTGTAATGTATGTATGTTTCTTCTTTTTAGAGCGTTTAAAAAAAGCTTGTTTTAAAAAAAGTTCGAGTTTAAAATCACTTCGCCTATGTCACGTTGTATGAAGAACACACGAAGGAGATTTCTACGGTAAAAAAGAGATACTGCTACATAGTAGAATAAAGCGTGTTATAAAGAGATATAGTAAAAATTCTACCTTTACCTTCTAAGACTGCGTATGGAATATTTCGAATCTTCCGTATTCAATTATATTTAAAAAGCTTAAATCTTCAATAGTAGAATCTCTCAAAATATTGATATGTATCGTTACAAAGATGCAAATGATCGTTTGTGTGTATTGCTATTACTTTATTGTCAGGCGCTTACAAATTAATAACTAACATGGTGTGTAAGTAGTTGACGATTCTATAAGTGGCTGAGGATTCTATTCCCACTTGAAAAATTGAAACATTTAATATTTTAATTTTCTCGCTCTGGTAACAGGGCAAAGCGCAGTTTTGAGTTCCGCCCAGAGAATTTGGTGAAAAGGGAACAGATTGAGTATCTTAATACTGGGCTCCCTCTGCAATCCCGTTATATGAGGAATGCAGCGGGAAACTTAAAACAAAGAAATACAATTTTTTTGTATAAAATATGTATTTTTTTAAAAAGAAAAAAAATAAAATTGCTAGTTAGAAAAATAAACAAGTGTGGGTAAACTAAACTAATTAACTAAGCTTTTGTTTCTTGAACTTTATACACCTACACATAAACGTAACATTTTATGTATTTATCTCGTAAAAAAATCGCATTTTGCGCAAATAATAAGCAGCGCGTAGAAAACAATTTTCAAAGCGCGTAGAAAAAAATATAATTAACTTAATTAACCATTAAATATGAAAAAAAGATTTGTTAAAATTTTAAGAAAAAATAATAATCTGAGCAAAGAAATTAAAAATCACTTTCAACAAAACACCGCTGACAGGAAAGGAAAGTGCTCTAAAATTTTCAGTGAATCACTTTTTAGCGGTTAAAATGGCGTAAACATTCGTTTCGTTTAGAGAATACAGAACAGTAATTTGCAGAAATGGTGACAAACCTTTAATAAAAACCGCGCTCCTTTTCTGTATAAATAAAAAAAATCATAGATTTTCTTGATTTTTCTCTCCCAAATTTGTATTACTCCCAAACACGGCTGCAAAGTGTTCAAAACGTCAGGTTTCCAAAAAAATATAGAATCTATATATATAAAAGGACTTGTGCTGACTGACTGAGGTAAGACGCACGCAGAGCCGTAACCGCTGATGGTAGAAACGTGAAATTTGGGCAGATGTTTATTTTCATATTCTGAACATCCACTAAGAAGGGATTTTGAAAAATTTTAACCCTAAAGGGATGAACTAGGGGTTGAAAGTTTGTATGGATTTTTTATAAATTGGCACCGATTCTTATAAAATTTTAAATCCAGACTCTTAAAAATATTTCATTGAACCCATGTTTCATGGTTTGTAAGAATTCACCCCCTAAGGATTCAAATAAGGGGTTGAAAGTTCATATGGAAAAATCTTTAAATCGCCACCGATTTTTATAAAAAATTAAATTCAGACTTTGAAAAATATTTTATTGAACACGTGTTTCGTGGTTTTTTTAGAATTCACTCCTAATAAGCGGGCGAAGCCGCGTGCGCCGTCTAGTATTATATAAAATATAACTATTAGTCCCTTTTAGGAATTTCATTTTAAATTATTTTTCACATTTCAATTAGTAAAAGCTGTCATGGGGTACACGCTTGCAACTGTAAACGCGACATTTGTGATTTGATTTCCACTTGGAGGAATGAAGTATTTAATATTTTTATTACCTCTCTCAGGTAACGAGGCAAAGCGTGGCGGAATTTAGCGGAAAATGGGGAATTGTAATGTCTTAATGGAAACGGACCTGTCCTTACATCAGGTTCTCAGGTTCCCTCTGCGTACCATGCGTTGCGTACATGCGTTTTACGATATGACTACGATGATGAAGTAAAAATTCATACCCTGAGTAGGAATCAAACCCACCCCAGTTTAATATATATCTAAGACAGATTAATGAAAATCAAACAAAAGGAACATAAATTTAAGTGAAAAATGTAAATAAAATAATTGCTGATGCCACTTCTAACAAATTTATGTCGTTCAAAATTTTCACAATTTTATCAATCCTGGTCACCTACTTTGCGTCGACTGTATAAACATTTTGAAGATAACTCAGAGCTCACGATCTGAAGCGAACGTTATTCAACGAAAGTTGTATTGATATGTTGAGAAGAAATATTATTTTATATGAGGCCAGTTGTGACGCAGAGCACAAGGGGCGATTGTCAACGCGACAGGTTGTGGATTTGATTCCCAATCGAGGACATGATATATTTCATTTATAAAGATTTTAGTTTCATTTAACTTCGTTGGTAGTACAACTCGAAGTTCTTAATTTGTCAAGCTAGAATCGCCTATATTTTAAAAGAAGCCGTCGTAACGTATTGGAGGGTCTGATTGTAATCGTTTTTTGTCCGAACAGGCTAATTTGCTGTTGATCTAGGATGATCCTTACAGCGTCACCGGGCGAGGAGGGGCGAGAGTAGCTCGCCCCTAAAGAATAAGTACAAACGGAGAGTGTGTCGTGAGACTGACAAATAAATCCTACCTATACAGAGTGTTTTTGTCATCACCACTTTAAATGAAACCACAGTTTAACTATATAAAAACCTAATACAATTAAAACAAAAGAGATATTTCCAAAAATGAAAAAGTATTTTTTTCATACAAAATAATTAATAAAATTATCGTTGTGAAATAAACCTATCAAAAAGATAACGCCGCACATGCCTCATTCACGAAATCGAGTCGTAGGTAATGGCGGCGATGTTGAATTGCGTAAAATAGTACATGAGATATCCCTTTCTCGTTCTAGTATGTTTTTTGAGAATGAAAAGCGGCAGATCGGCAACGTTTAGTAATATTTTTGTAGTAGTATGTGTTTACGTTATTGGTATCTTCGTAACTGCGTCACACGAAATGATGTAAACAAGAGTGAGTGTCTGACAGTTCCTTACGACGGAGCTTGAAGCAGAAGCAGGCCGTTGTGCTAAACCTCGCCGAAGGCTTTGCTATGTCTAGAAAAATGGCGGCCGTGTTGCTGCGAAGCACGCGCAACCGTTGTGATCTCTGGTGGCTAAGTTTTTACATCGGATTAGCTTCCCGAGCTTCTCTGAGACATCAAATCTCCCTTCAGGCAAACCTGGGGCCTCTTTTGAGCAACCGTGGAGAACATGTATGATGTCATGAATTTGGCCGCGGCTAACTTAGCAACATCTGCTGAGTTTATAATGCAAGGAAGAAATGATTTTAACGAGTTGATTGTAATCCCAATGGATGTGGTTTTTATCCCCACTCGGGAGAATAATGTTACATTATTTTTATTTCTCATAGAAATAGCGGCGTTAAACTCGGCCACTAATCACAGAATACATGTCAAACTTTCGAGAATTGTATTTCGTGTGGCGGACAGAGTGCTTTAACGATGAGTTACGTCTGCCTACACTATATATGCGGAGAACAGAGTGAAGGTGCAAAAAAATATATTATGAAAAGGTTGTTGCTCCTTTTAAGTAGGTAATCAACAATCATTTAATATATAAAAATACCTTAAATTATGGTCTCCATTTTGCGTTGAAAGCGTTTGTTCAATGAAACGATTATGCTCAGTGAAAGAAATATTATAATAGGCAATCATTCACCTTCGTGAATAGTAATTATTTTATACTCGAGTCTAATACTAATTTTGTCGATGGCAAATTGTTTTCTATCAATGCCAGCATCTGGAATTTTGTGACATTCTATTTTCAATCTATTTCAAAAAAGGAAGTCATATCAGTTTGATATGTATGTATGAATGTAATATCATTAGAATCGCTTTAAAAATTCCTCATTTGGGTCATCATAGAGCAGGGAAATAAGCAGATTGGTTTCGATTTCTACTCGGGGGTGTGAACTACTAAACACTCGCGTCTTGAATCTTTAGAATGCTTTTAAAATTCGGCGGAAAGTGAGGAAAGGAAGTGTCACAATGGGAATGGAGTGACTTAACACTAAGTTCCAAGGTTCCCTTTATGCGGAATATAGTGAAGCCAAAAAAATAAAATATACATGACTAAGCAATTCATGTGTCTGTTGAACATAAGAATAACTTTTTTGAAATTAAAGAACTATTAAAAAGTAACGACAAATTTTTACTAAAATGCTCATAAGAAACAACAAAACAGTTTCTTAATAGTACTCTTTCAAAGGGGACGTCGTCGTGTCGACATACTCCGTGTACAGAATGACTAAACAAGTGACAGTTATTGGCCTAGCGTTTTCATAAATACATTTTACTGACCTGACGCTATATTTAAAATAGGTAAAGTGTCTACATCTATCTATATATAGTTAGTTGTTTAATTTCTATTGACATAGTTACTACAGTGGGTAAAAAAAGTTTCTCCACACCCGACTTTTTTGAAGTTATTCGTACAGAAAAACAGAATGATTTCATTTAATTATTGTATTTAATAGCTTATTCTATATATATTTCAAGTCGGTTAATAAAAATCCTTAGAAAATAGAAATGAAAAAATGAGATGGTAAAAACACATACCTTAAAGCCAAGCCACCACGGTATATGTGTTTTTACCGCACAGTAGAAATCCAAAAGAAATCTGGTATTAAGACACTTCGTAGCCCAAATCCAAAATAACCCGTAGCCAAAATCTAGTATTAAGACACTTCGTAGCCCACTTTCCACAATTTTCGAGATATTGAGTGTTAAATGGCGAAATTCAAAGCCACGTTTCGCCTAAAAAAGCGGGTGAAAAATATATTCATTACTCCAAGTGAGTATCGAATCCACAACCTACGCACGCTTACAGTCAAACTTTGTTCCACTGTGCCACGACAGCTTCCTGTAATACATGTCCATACCAATCTATATCAAATAACTATATATTTATTATTATTCAATTCCTTTATGTACAATATTTAAATATTAATCTCGAGGCAATATTACGCACAAAATTTCGCTTGTGAAAAGAATTCGCGGGAAATATGATTGTGTAGATATATTTATATGAGCTTTCACGATGAATTACTTTTTGTGTAACGTTATAATATTATATTATGGCGTCTTTAATTGTATGCGAATTATATTAAAATTTATATATTACGAAGTTTTATTGGCTACTTATTAAATATATGTCGTTTGTGTATCTATATTATTTCTATAGTAATGTTGAAGAGTTTGTTTGGTTGAGCGCATTTATCTTAGGAACTGCTGGTTTGAATAAAAAATATTTTTGTGTTGGCTAGTCTATAGTATTTGTCGAGGATGGCTATAGAGTTAGAGTAGAGTTTTAAAATGGAAAAGGTCTGTCTGTAAATGAGACGATTATGAGTTCAAATCTCACTCAAGGAAATTAATTAGTTAAAATTTTTATATCCTCGTTCTAGTAACGAGGTAATATGCGGCGTTGAATACCGCTACTCGACACCCAAGTCCTCAAGAATTCAGAGGGATATGGCAAACTGATTGCCTTAATGGGAAGCGTAGTATCTTAACACTACGTTCCCAGGTTTCCTTGGCCTACCATGCTATGTGCTGGATATAGATCCTATATAGAACCTTAAAAAAATATAACAAAGAGAAAACTTATCCTTATCAGTGCAGTGATCAGTTCATTGTATTCGTGTGGCGTTAAGTTTCGCCACTCACTTCAGATGAATTCAGGTATAACCAAGTGCTGTAATAGGTATCTAACTTATCTCTGACTACCTCGTTACATGCAGAAGATGGAAACTTAAACTAAAATGAAATTACCCAATTCTCTTTGGTACTATGAATGTAATAAAATTATTAATTCGTTCCACAAACAACGCTTATTCGTATAGCATTATCCTCACGTATGCTGAACGTGAAAGGGTATTATTAATTAGAGAGGAGACTGTGAGACAAAGTTGTAATAATTGTGAGATTTTATCATACATACACGATAGTTTGTATTGTCTCTATAATTGCTTGGATTTTTATTTTTTATTTAAAAAAATATGGTCAAGTGCGAGTATGCACTTACTATGTATGATTTGACAGTTTTTATCTGTAATGGTTTATATCTGTCTTCTTGACTTCCATCCACACTCAGTGCACAAAAATTATGATTGCTGTAAAGAGTTTACACTTTACATTACCTCTACTGCGTATTGCGGTACAATAAATATAAGTTACTTCTTCTAAGTATAAATACGACGACTGTGGGTTCGATTTCCGCTCTGGCGAATGTACTATTTTCATTTTCATATTATTCAGTTTCGCCGCTCAACACACAGTGTCTTAAAAAACGCATATAGCAGCAGCTTTTGTAATCTGTATCTAAGAATAATCTAAATAAAACAAAGCTCTTACAATCGCTACAGAAGGATTGTTGTATATATTTTTAAAGGAACTACCTGTTAAATTAATGTATTCCTGTGATATATGAGACTGAAGCGTTGAGAGATGGATGGATAGTTTTACAAAGGACATCTCCGTACTTGACTTGAATGATTGAACTACTGAGTGAAGAACGATTTAGTGTATGAAAATAATACTTGTTTTGTATAATATTATTATTTGTATTTTATTAAAAATATTATTCCGAATAGAGAATTTAACCCATAAGTGTCACGTTTTCATTGGCTTTTTCCCATTACGCCATAAAAGAGTTTACATAGCTTATGTACTTTATACATTCATCCTTAAAAAGTAAATTAAACAAACATTTCTCATACAAATTCTTTTATTTCCACCTTAAATACAAACATAATTCTAAGAGATAACTTACATCAGTCATTTATAGCTAAAGAATATATCTTACATTAAAATCACAAAATCGTTTAAACCATTGGGAATGTAAATATTGACGGACATAAAAAAACGGAGTGATCTAACACTCCCCGACAGGTCCGCTGCAGACGCTCTTCAAACTCGCTGGGTGCGAGTGATTTGAAAAAAAATCATACCCCAAATGGGAATCGAATCCACAACCATCGCACTTACAATCAGACATTGTGCCGTTGCGCACGATGGCCTACTTTGCCAGAGATGTGTATATAAATATAAATAATCACGCTACTATAGTAATTTATAATACATTTTTCCAATAATAATAGAATCAAACTCTTAAAAGAATTCACAATTTCACTATTTGTGTCGTCCTTGTTCTCAATTTTCGTATTGTATATAATCTTCCTACAAGTCGAATT
The DNA here is from genome assembly GCA_013421005.1 of Heliconius erato x Heliconius himera. Taxonomy (NCBI): domain Eukaryota; kingdom Metazoa; phylum Arthropoda; class Insecta; order Lepidoptera; family Nymphalidae; genus Heliconius; species Heliconius erato x Heliconius himera. The sequence continues at coordinate 59,070 of JAATLQ010038459.1, read as the reverse complement.
CTTCTCGAAGTTAACGAGATATCAATACTTCTTTAACTTCAATAAAATAAAGCAAGACTGTCGTAATTATCTGTGTTTTATATAATTTTATCTTGTTCGGTTTTAAATCGGTTGCCTATCCATTTTCTTTATAATAATATGTGGCAGTTTATAGCAATCTGATGTAACTCAGTGGCAAAACTTGCCCAAAAATTTAAGTACAAGTAAATTTTAACGTTTAACTATAAGTTAAACAATTCTTGCCACACAAGTGTTTAGCCATTTTCGTTAGTTCATTCAAAATGATAGCATCCCGATATCATGATTCATGAAATTCCTTTCTCAGCGGTTCTGGGTCAGTCTTCCCAATATTCACATGTATGGTGATAGCTTCATCAGTTTCCGATTTCAGTATAAAATCATTCCATTGCACTTCAGCTTTCTTACTATAAGCTTCGTTTTCTATTAGAATAGCTGATTTAGTGCACAGAGCTTTACTTTGGAACTCCACCAAAGCACAGTAGTCGCTTTTTTTTGATTCAGATTTGATATCAGCTATATAACCGAGTTTCCGTCTCATCACTTCTACTTTCACGTGATAATTGTATATACATACTTTAATTATGAATGCACTTTTTTGATAGAGCAAGATAATTTTGTATTTAGTTCTACAGCAGGCGGTTTTTTTGAGCTTAGTTTGGAAATTTTCTATGAGAATTTTGATTTTTTGTGAGTAAACTGCTATAATGTTGTGGGTGGATTGAAGATGGGCGGAGAGTTCTTCGAAGGGTACTGTGCAACAGGTGGACGTGATGGGGCATGTCATTGTGTCGTGCTTGCATTCTTCTTCGTGTTTCGCTCTCATGTTTGCTGATAATAACTCGGTGCAGCCACGTCTGTAAACAAATAAAATTGTTTTAAATTTCACAAATTGATCAAAATAAAAACTGAATTTAAATATTTTGAAGTCAACTGAAAGAAGACTATAAATCAATTATTTTCTTTTCCCTTATTTGGTAAACAAAGGCGTTGAGTCACTTAGTTCGTCACTCAACACAAACTTGTCCGGAAAGTGGAGAAGGGGTGGAGGTTTTAACTCTAGGTTCCCTATTTTTTACTATGCGGCGTTAAAAACGTGACGCTGTTTTTTCAACATTTTCACGGCAAGATATGAACATGACGCATGACGCAATTTGTGACTTCATATTTTATTGACACAAATATCCCATATAAATATAAATAAATTAGTTATTGAATGAAATAATTTAACCAAATAGTTTCAGTTCACAATACAGAGTACTCCATTGAGGATAGCAGTTGTGCGGATAGTTTCTAAGGACGTGACAGGTGACCGTTTAAAACACGACTTCGCCCGAGAGTCGTTCCACTATCAGTTATTATACTCACCTACATATCTATTATAATATGTAGGTTATCACGATTTAGTTAAATACAAGTTGTGATGAATTAAATGTTGCTTGGATTCAGGATTAACACTTTTTTTTTTCTATTTTCCATTTTAGTTTCGAGATATTTCGTATTGAATTCAATTACGCAGTTTGTCTTATTTACAAAGCGAATAAATAAAAATAATTCTTTCTTCCGTGTGAGAATCGATGGTTTGACGCTATGCTACGACAACTGCTAAGACTAATATCTGAAATTATATTTTTTTAATGTTAAGACTCCGTTTTTTCACTTTTTGGTATAATATTACCACGTAACGACACGTAATAAAGAGCGATACCCAAAGCCGAGGTTTGTCCGTTTTACGTAGAAATAAAGCTGTTCCTTCCTACGTAGGATGTTCTTCCACACGACTATCTCTTTTCACAATTTACGACTGTGCCAGGTATGTTTAGGTGATGTTAAATAGGCCAATTTTTTAATGGGATGTGGATGTTTCTGATTAAATTACTTGTAATAAAAGCCCGAAACCTAATGCCTCATTTCGCCTACTTTCTGTTTCAGCTTCACGCCGTTTGATTTTCCTCGCTTAGCAGGTTAGGCAAAGGCAAAAAAAAAACAATGATTTTGTGCTTGACTGCAATGAGTTTGTGATTGACTTCGTCCCCCACTTTATGCCAAATTTCCGGGATTATTGCGTGTGGAGTGGCGGAACTGAACGCCGCGCATCGTCTGCCTGAGCGGGGAAATGAAAATAAACGATATATTCCTCCAAATGAGCATCGAAAACATAACCATCACGTTTACAATCAGGCACTGTGGCCCTGCGTCACAACGATTTCGTTAAAAATAATAAACCTATAAGTAGATAGAGCTTATAATATAAGTATTCCATGAAATCGGATTTGAATCTACAACTAAATATTTGAGAAATCCCAACTTCCTCCTCAATACAATGTCATCATTAGTATGTAATGATGACATACTAATGATGACTTTGTATTGAGGAGGCCTTGTAAAAACCCTTATAAAAAAGTGGCCGTCGCGTCGTAGCGCATTAGGACAGCATCTGAGAGACTGTAAACGCGATTGTTGTGTGTTCGAATCTTACTCACGAAAGGTTTTATATGTAAATTGCTTTTATTTCCCCCCTCTGTTGGACAAAGCGCGGCGTTAAGTTTCGTTACCTATCACGCTATTTGTCGAAAATTTGTTAAGACAGAAAGAAGTGAGGAAATAAATGTCTCAACTACTTCCCTCCGGCCTTGTTGTTTTATTTTATACTTATAATTTTTTTTTCATGTAAAGCCTTCTTATATCTATCACAGTCTCATTAATTAGATCTAACCAATAAAATTGTTGAACGTTTATAGTTTTTTTACGATGTCACATATTAGTATTATATGAACTAGCGGCTAACTTAACAAATTTCCTAGTGGAAGTAGATTTTTTTCTTAGGTAATCTTTATGTTCAACATTCTATATTTTTTGTTACAATTAAGACATTCTATTATCCATTTCCACCAATTTCAAGACATTGTATATTGACTAGTGAAACCGAATGTAACACTGTCTCGTCAGAGTGAAATAAGAATAAAGAAAATACCTACACACCGTCCCACTCAAGCTATATAAAAAAAAATATATATATGCAAAAAACAACAAAATTTACCTATAGTTTCTACAAGGCAGCATCAGATCATTGATAAGTCTCTGCAGAGCTAAACACGGTGAAGCCGGCGTCCGTAAGGTGCCCCTACACCACGCGCAGCGGGACATACGTCGGGAGCATCTTGAACACCACACCCCGCCGCACCATGGACACACGCATGGGCCGGAGCACTGTAAATTAAAATATTACTTATAATAATGTATAGAGGAATTTATGAAATGGTGAACGGAGTGTCTTAACACAACTTTCTCTCTGCCTACCCTGCTATTTGTGGGATACAGCGTGAAATTGACAATAAATCTGTTTTCTATTTACCACTTGTTAGGGATACATAATGTAAGTATTAGGTGGTAGAGCTTAACGCTGCATTTGATTATTAAAAGTTGCCAACGATGTGCATATAAACGTTATCCTAAGTCTATACAAAGTATTTTATACTGTATTTTATTTTAAACCGTAGCGTTTGGAGCTCCGTTCCCTATGACTACCTCGCTAGGGATGAAGCGTGAAGCTAGCAATAACTATTTTTTTTTTTTATTTTACACAGTATTTTAAACTGTATAGATTGTTCATAAAAGCTTTTTTTGTACATACAAATTCAAGTGATTTCTTTTTTTACTTCATGCTGTCTCCCGTACATAGCACAGAAGACAGAAGGAACTCGGGAACTACTAACTAGTCTTAATATATAATATCACTTAATTATTTACTATTATCTTTAAAAAAATATTGCATGTAGGGTACCTAAGGCTGAAATTGATCAACTTGACCTAATAATGAATTTGAACGAGCAATCATCAATTCAGCTACGCTTCAACGATCCTATATAGACATAATTGATTACCGTAAAATCATAATATGAGAGTAAATATTAATACGTAATTATTGCTTTTAGACCACAGTTCCAGCTTAAATCATTTCGCATTGCTGATAATTAGCATTTAATTCAATTTAAAAGGTACTCATCTAGAAATGATGATGGAAATCACGTTATTGAATTATTGTTTATATTATATGTATATTGATACATATATGTATTTATTATATATTTTTTAACTTCACTTTGTATCTCATACATATCAGGGTGGGCAAAGGGTACCTAGGAACCTCATATCTTTCGGACTTTCCGTTCCCATTAAGACTTGTGCCCGTGCACCACGACTGACTTTTACGGCCTCTATCATTATAAAAATACTGAAACTATAATTATATTAATGTTTTCTTACGTTTAATGTGTCTGAATATGAATTTTTTTTGGGTATGATCGTTTGGATAGTGTTTACATACATATAAGTCATTATAAATTTAAATGTGATCATGTCCCCAAATCGAATGGCATCAAACCCACAACTATTGCGCTTACTATCAGATATGTTGCATTTCTCTTCTATATCATAATACTGAACTAATTTTAAAAGTTTATTTTAATAATAATAATACATATGTTCACAAAATTATTATTTCCGTATATTAAACTTTGAAACTTAATAAACGCCAAGGTGTGTGCAATATTTCAACTTCGAAGAACTTAATAACTTTACGCCGCAATATTAACGCCAGTTAGATCTTGTTTTAAATGGATTTGAACTTGTGTACGTAATATTGAGCTTTTTATAATGTAGAGAAATTAGTGATAGGTTTCTCTTCTGTAGTATGCCAAGATTAGTAATATCAGTTAAATGTATAAGGAAATGTTTTAACCGCTTCGCGCTGTACTCGTTCGGTAGGCAGAAGGAACCTAGTCAAGTGTTAAGGCACTCCGTTTTCCATTTCCCTCTAAATTTACAGACATTGTTGAGTGGCGAAACTCAACGCCGCGCTTTCTCCCGCTTTCTGATTGGTTATAGGATAATTTGAATTATTTTCAATCTCGCTCTGGCATACAAAGTGCGGCGTTAAGTTCTGCCATAGTTTATGAACAACAAAAACATAAATATTTTTCAGAAATAAAAAAATATTTTTTTGTTACGCTTACTATTTATATGTTTAGTTACAGAGTTTCGATAAACAAATAATAATATTTATGGATTCAAGTAACGTATTTATTCCAGACGCATCGTCTACATTATCATACATAATTTAACTTCAGGAAGTTCGACGGCTTCAAAATAACGACAAAAATTACTAATATTAGGCATTATTTCATTATTATAATTTTTTTTATTATATTTTTTACATAAGCATATTTTTTTTAAATTTTATTGAAAATGTTACCATATTTTAATGAGCAGCAACGCGCCTAACTGTAAACGTGATAATTGTGTATTTGATTTCAAAATATTAATAAATAATAATTCATACTCCCGAGTGGGAATCGAACCCACGAAGGTCGTGCTTAGAGTAACACTCTTGTGCCACTGCGCCACGATTGGCCTCGCTGCTACCTATATTATTATTATATTTTATTAATATTTTTATTACGTCATATTTGTCATCAGTGTTCTGCATTTTAAATTGCCGCTGTGCATTTTAAATGTAGAAAAAGACACCGCTTAAATCGAATTTAAAAATATTAATAAAAAAAATATTGCGGAAATTGCTTAACGTAAAACTTTTTTTATTATATGAATTGAGTATTTATTGATATATGAATAAATAATTAATAGCATTTAAAAATAGCTTGTTGAAATATAAATATTAAAAACTAGGTAGTTTGCCGAAGGTCGTGGGTTTGTTCCAGTTTTGTTCAAATAAAAAAAAACATTTACTATCGTAAAAAATATATAGACTGTATTAAGTGTTTAATATAAGATTGTTATGATTAATTAATGGAAAAGTTTTACAAATGTGTGATTTTGGAAGTGATTATGTTTTTTTTTCACCTTCACTTCGCTACCCACTTTCCGTCAAATTCTGGAGGCATTGCGCTTCGAGCGGCGGGACTCGACACCGCCCTTTGCCTTGACACTAGAGCGAAGAAATTTAATAATTAAATATTTCGTTTCTTTGAGCGGGAATCATTATGTGTTTTATTCTTCTTGAAATCTTTTCTATATATGGAGACCATCATGGTGGATACCCGCCTCTGAATGGGAGTCAGCGTCACGGTGGTTGGGGTCTCAATGATTAAGACCCCAACCACTGTGACGTCCACTCAGGACAATGCGTTATTTTTGATTCTCTCATTTTTTAAAGTATTATTAGAATGCTTATGATACCGAAACATATATTCTAAGAAAGTATATTACACTATCTAAGCTCTCCTCAATTGTTCTACAAGTTGCAAAAGTAACTCACAATTTCTTAACAAAAGGTTAAAGGTTATACATAATAAAGGCATGTGTTTTACATAATAAAGACATGTGACATATAAAATGCATCACAAAGTATATACTCGTATTTCTGATGTTGTATGTATCCGTCGCCGGCAACTTTGTTTACCCGTTTTTTTACTGTTGCCATTGGAATTTCGAGTCATTCTCTTTTAGTGCTCCCCTACCTACATACATATGCGCGGATTCGTCTGTACGTTGTCTGTTAGCAATTTAGTCACGAAAGAGTTTGTTTTATATACTCTTCACACTTTCACTCCTCTTTTCTCTCTCTGTGCAGTACATAGCAGGATAGGCAGAAGACCTGCAAAACTTGAGTCAAGACACTCTGTATTAAGACACGTATGTTGCTCAAGTTCCGCCGAATTTTAGAGGTATTGCGTGTTAAGTGGCGGAACTCGACGCTGCGCTTTGCCTCGTTACAAGATTTAGATGAAAATATTAAATAATTAATTGACTCGTGACACCGCACCACGACTGGCCTTTATGGAAATATATATAGCAAGGTAGTTACAAGTCTCACAATAGCTGACAAACGTGTAAAATGCCTCATTTGCATACACTATTCGATTTTACTACTGTTTTACACTAACATAAACGCTTTTATGAATAGTTTGGTATTTTATGATTTCTGATTGTTGATGTCATTTGATTTATATCTTTAAAAATGCATTGGATTACTCAATTATAAATTCAAAATCTAAAACCTTTTCATGAATTATATATTCACAATACTGTATTATGTGCCCATAGCTTTTCATTATATTTTTTTTTAATCAGATCCATATTTTCTAAAGTTTGTGTTTTGAAATTTTAAAAAATCTGCTTTATAATATTAAAGATAATATAGTTTTAGCGTTCCGTTCTCTCTAGCTACCATGCTAAGAAATAATCGTAAACCTATAATAAATAGGAACTTTATACAATAATATAAAAAATAAAATAATGTACGACTTAGCAAAAACTTTCACTAAAAAGTCAAATAAATACTAACGTTAGATACTATAATATAAAACTTTAATACGAAATTAATGCAAATAAATAAAATAATTTGAATAAACTTAATTATGTCGTCGTCACGTAATTGGAGATTATGTAACGGCGGTAAACTAAAAAAAATGGAACTTGAACTCTTAAGGTTCCACTTTGGTGGAGCGAAGAACAGGGAGATCTATCTAATACATATTTTTTTCTGTCCAACTTAGAAATTAAGAAGATCGAAAGAAGAAGAAATTAGCCAGCTTAACTGGAATAAAATTAGTTGTTTTTTTAACGTAGTAAATATTTTGATATTGCTACTATTAGCGTCGTTAATATTTTTAAAAAATATAGTTAACGAATATAGAAATTACTCCTTTTTGAAAAAAAGAGTCTGTCATTAGCTCCATTCATCTGACGCAAATAGCAGAATAGGTAGAGAACCTAGTGTTAAGACACTCCTTTCTTTTATATTACTTCCATAAAACAAAAATGTACCTGTAAAGGTTCCAAGCAAATGCTGCATTCTGAAAACCTAGACAGTACTTCATCGCAATTTGGACAGGAACATTGAGCTGAATGAGCTTCTGCGGGTGTCTCTAATGGTGGCTCTACTATTGGTAGAGATTTATCTGAAACAAAATTGTTTTGATCAGTTTTTGCTTTTAATTTTTATTTTTCGAGGACGTCTTTTGGCGAATGGATGAAGAAAGGGGTCATTTAATACTAATTTTTCTATGCCTCTACTTATTCTTACTCTATACTTCGTAACTTGCATAGAGTGGAGCGAAATCTAGTGGTTCCACAACAATCCGTTAAACTATTACGGCCCAAATTTTAGAGATATTGAATGTTTAATGACGGAATTCAGCGCCGCGCTTAATCTTTTTACTAGTTAATGTCAAGAATCGTTTAATTAAAAAAAAACAGCTTCCCGGTGTATCCCGCACGCAGCAGGGTAGACAGAGGGTACTCAGTGTTAAGACACTCCGTTCCCCACTTTTTGCCGAATTCTGGAGGCATTGCGTTTTGAGTGGCAGAACTCAACGCCGCGCTTAGCCTCGACACCAGAGCAAAGAAATGGAAATATAAATTTAAGTTAATATCTCCTCGAGTGGGGATCGAACCCACAACCAGTCGGTTTTACAGTCACACTTCGTGCCGCTGCGCCACGACTAGCCTCCGTTTAATTAAAGTAAAAAATATACATTATATTATTATTTAAAGTAATACATAAAATTCCTCTGAACGGGATTTTGATTGTGTAAATATTATGATGTTGTTACATATAAAATAACAATTAAGTTCTATTTTCATTTTTTACATTGTACAAGTACATGTATAAGGAAAATTTATTTAAAATCCTACGTTCTTTATTACAAATACAAACATTTATTATTCCAGTACCTTTTTTTATATTAAAAAATCCTTGAATCGAGATTGTTGTGAAGACTTTCTTATTCTTATACTAAATTTTAAAGCTTATTAACAAAAATAATCAATATATTTAATTTCAATTGCGATGATCAAGCCTTATGATCTTTGAGTAAGTCGGTTTAAGTAACGGAGTCTCTTAACACTAGATTCCTATGTTCCTTCTGGTTAACCTTTCTACTGTAAATAATGTGTTAAGATACTCTGTTCCCTCTGCGCTTAATATTACAGACATAGCGTGCTGAACGACGGACCTTAACGCCGCGTTGTGGCCACAAATATTTGCGTGAAGTTACTTTTCACAAAATGATCCCTAAAAATCTAAAAAAATAACAATAGAGTCACATATTATTAAAAATTGCCTCTACATTTTCTCTAAAGATCTCTTTATCTTAATAAAGTAGTAAATCAAAAACAAAGTTCAATGTCGTAACCGTCGGTGGTTCGCTACTCGCTTACTACCTACGATACGAATTATCACGATTGTGACATAACTGTGAAAGGTTTCGAGGTTAGTATAACCTGTTTCATAGAACTGACTTACGTCGAGATGCATCTTAATGTATGGTCTTGTACTTTTTTTCTGCTTAACTCGTATCAGAGGGAACTTAGTGTAAGATAGTTCCATGAACGTTCCCCATGAACCATCAAATTTTCAAGATGATGCTTTGTTCAGAGCAGCGATATGAAAATAATTTAATTATAATCATTACCCAAAGAACCCACAACCATCACGGATACAGTCACACGTTATTCCACTGCAAACGACGGCCTTTAATAATTAATAGGACTAGCGGCCCCCGCGCGGCTTCAACCGATTGAAATTAATTTATTTTTCACTATACTGTAATAGACTTAATAAATTGTAATTTTAATTTTTTGGGATTCCATTTTGCTAGACAAATGTCCAGTCATTTCATATCCATCTAAATAGGCGGCTGGTACGTGCGCACGACAAACGCACTTATACTTGCGTAAAACCCGTTACCAGAGCGAGAAAATGAAAAGACTAAATATTTCATTATCTCGAGTGGGAATCGAATCCACAACTTGTCGCGTTTTACAGTCGCACGTTTATGCTGCTGCACCACGACTGGCATTACAGTAAAGATTTATAAAATACATAAGTTTTAGTATAATCTCAATGCAAAGAAACAGTTATACATTCAATATTTATAATAGAAGTCAATTACCTCATTATTTACCTTATCTTTTTGATAATACCAGAAGCGGCAGATAGCTTTGTTTTTATAATGCTATGTCAACTTATGTGCAATGGTAATCAAATAAAAAATGTCAGTTATAGTCAAAAATACACTTCGTGCTGTTCGGTTTATTTCTTTAGCTCAGCTTCCACGCTTATCAAGTTACCATACCATAGCGATAAGACATTCCGAACCCTACTGTTCACCCAGTTTTAGATACGTTGCGTGGATGACGGAACTCAATACGGCGTTTGTTTCATTGTCTGAGCGAAAAAATTATAATTATATAGTTACCCATTCTCCAAGAAGGAATCGAGCCCGAAACCAGAGATAATCTAATGTTAAGACACTACGTCCCTGAATTCGAGATACTGCATATTTAGAAGCGAAACTCAACGCTGCGGTTTGTATTATTAGAGAGGAGAAATGACAACAATTTCTTGCCTCAAGTGGGAATAGCACCCACAAGCATCGCGCCTCTACTTTTATAAATAAGTTAGGAAATATAATTATAAAACCGGCAAGTACAAATCGAACTCGAATGGTTCGTCCTATTCTCTATATAAAATAAATAAATCAGCTTCACGCTGTATCCCGCAGACAGCAGGGTAGGCAGAGGGAACCTAGTGTTAAGACACTCCGTTCCCCACTTTCTGACGGGTTCTGGAAGCACTGCGTGTTGAGTGGCAGAACTCGACACCAGAGCGAAGAAATTTAAATATACATTTAAGTAAATACTTCATCTCGTGGGGATCGAACCTACAGCCAGTTTTCCAGTCACACTGTGCCCCTGCGCCCCGATTGGCCTCTATATAAAATTCTATAAAAACGGCAAAAATATCACGTTTGTAATATAGGAGCCCATTCAAATATTTATTCTATTCTATTTCTGAGATATAGTCTGGAAGGACGGACACATGGACGGACGGACAGCGGAGTCTTAGTAATAAAGCACGTTTACCCGTGTAAAAACTGTCAAGAGATGAATCTTGAAAGTCAAAGCAATCTATTTGAATATTGCAAAACATTTTTTACTTCAATACATTCAAATAATGGTCATTTGAAGACTACAAAAGTGGAATGGTTACAGCAATACTTATATAAGTGTAGGTACTTAACTCGATTGTAGTACACCACAATTATGCGTTATGAATAAACAATGTCTTAATTACTTAATTATAGTTGGTTAAAAATAATTTTCGTTTTTGTTACTAAATTGAGCTTACTTAGAGATCTGGTCGTGGCGCAGGAGTACAAGCGTGTGATTGCGTGTGTTGTGGATTCGATTCCCACTAAGTGAAATATTGAATATTTTCATTTCTTCACTCTTCCTCGATTTCGAGGCAAAGCCCGGCGTAAAGTTCCGCCATTCACGATGCAATGGCTACAAAATTTGGCGGAAAGTGGAGATTGGAAGTGTCTTAATGGAAACGGAGTGTCTTAACACTAAGTTTCCAGGTTCCCATGTGCAGGTGTATCCCGTGAAGCTAACGCAAAAACAGTCTTATTTTAAAGAAAAGTCTAAAAAATAATATTGTAACCAAGTCAGTGTTAAATTCTGTAACTTCCACGTAATTTCTCGAGTTCGGATGAAAATTAATATCCTTGGATGAGATTCTACCCTGCTGGTATCTATCAAGATGAAACATAGAAATTGTAATAGGTAACCGACCGACAGTGTACCTACTTGAAAAAATAAATTAAAGGATTTTTTTTTATCTTTATGAGACATTTCTTAACAATTCTAAGTAAAATACTCGCAGATAAATGTAATGTAATGGTTTTTTGCTTTACTTTTTCATTAAAGTTTTTACTTATTGAGAAAATAGAAACTGTAGCGAATCATCGAATAAGAAACGATGATGTAAAGATCTGATTGTATCGTATATAAGATACTAGTATGGCGCCGTGGTTTCACTCGGCTTTGGAAGGACCTTCATACATACGTACATCATTTGTAATTTTTTAAAGGTAAAATATAAATTAAAAAATGCTTCAATTAATAACTTTTATACCGAATATAGTAGAGAGTGAAATATTTAATAATTCATTTCCTCGCTCTGGTATGCGTGGCGTTAAGTTCCGCCACTCAATACACAATGCATCAAGAATTTGGTAAAAACGGACGGTCTTAACATTAGGTTTTCAGGTCCACTCTGCCTACCCTGCTACGTGCGGGATACAGCGTGAAGCAATAAAAAATCCAGGCAAATATCAAATCATTATTATAAAATATAAAGTCTAAGAACGACATTGACAAGCAAGGCCTTTTGACATGCTTAGCGCGTAGCTTTACAACCTTGGCTAAATTTAGGCTGTTTTCAAGTGCCATTCTTTCAAACATCTTGCAATTTACTTTGTTACGTACGTACGAGTATAATGATGTATTCTCTTGAGAAAATGATAGATGTTCATTTAATTGGAACTTCTAGAAAAAAAAAGAAGCAATTGTGGCGCAGTAGCACGTTTAGCTGTATGGTTCTGGGTTTGATTAACGTTCGTTCCGTATATAATTTCCATTTCTATATTCTGACAAGATCTGACAAGAATATAAATTCTTGTCGAATTTGGAAGAAAGGAAATGTCTTAATTCTAGTGTACTCTACAATGTTGGTAAAAACGTTAAACTGATTTTTTCCTGCCACGTCATAAATTTAATCCGAAATTTCATCATTCGAAATGACATCATTATAAATTAGCTAACTGTGCATCTGTACCTACATATCGGTAATTTCGAAAGAATCGCACTACAGTCATTAGTTATACATATCGCACCTCTAAATAAAGATGACCTAGCTCAAAAAAATTTTTTTTTAGTTTCACGTTATATCTCGCGTATAGCAGGATGTGCGGGGGTAGCGGGGTAGTCAGAGAGAACGGAGCGCCAAACACTACGGTCTCTACATACCTCTTTCGCCTCGTCCACTGTCATCAACCTCTTCATACATGCCCTCCGGGGGGTCCTCATGCTTTTTACGTGACCTTCCTACAGGTCCCATCTTTGATACTGTGTTATCGAAGGTCAACCTAGGTCTCCTCTTACTTCTCTTACCACTTTTACTTCATAAATCTTTGTTGCCACTCTTTCATCACTCATTCGTTCGACGTTCTCAAACCAGCTGAGCACGTGTGTAGAGGGAACCTAGTATGTGACTATAGTTACAAACTTGTGCCCTAAGCCACGACGGCCTCTAAATTATAATGATGAAATTTTGAACTAAATATTTCCTGGTTCTATAGTTTGTAATAATTGTGTCATCACAATATGATATCACATAGATAAATATCATGAGTAAGATATACGGAACAAAGTGAGAACAAAGAGTATCTACGCGCTAAATTTGGTAAATTCTTAGAATATGATGTTTTATTGCTTATTATTAAAGATATGACGTTGTATAGAGGTGTGGAAGGTGTAGTAATCATTGTAAACGCGACGGTTGTGGGTTCGATGCACGCGAAAACATAAATTATTTTTAATATTTTTTAAAGTGTTATTCCACATTTAGGAAATAAAAATACTTATTTAGAAAATGTATAAGAATTTGAACGCGGTGTCACGCATTTTAGGAGTTAAGCGGAGAAGGGAGGATCTTAATACTAGGTTTTCTTAACTTGTTACACTGCTATTCAAAGTGAAGCCAAGAACATTCAATTAATTCAAGTTCCAAAAAGCATACATACCTCTTATTACATAATACTGTGAATAATTTTGTAAACTAGAAAAAAATTAACACTCCTAATTATACAACTACAGCATTGAATTCATTAATTATGTAAGATCTCTTTTTAGCGATTGAGTGGAAAACTGGAAAACAATAAGTCGTTGTTGTCTTGTTTTTATTGAATTTTATACGGTTTGTTAGTTTTATTGGACTTAATATTAGAGAATATCTCAATTTTTTATTAATTCTTTTTAATATAGTGGAAAATAAGAAACAAATGTTATATAGCATTGTGGGTAAAATCACGTTAAATTCAGATTTTCTGTTACAATGAACCGCAAATATTCAACATTGTAGGCTACCATTGTTCTTCAGTCAACTCTATATACTATTTATGTATGAACCTACTACGATAAGAACTGCATATTTATTATACCGTGTAAATATTTCTTTATTATTCTGATAAAGTTGTTAGTTTAAGTTTAGCTTGTTTTTTTTAGGGGAAATCGAACCCACAACCGTTACATTTACAGTTACACACTTTGCCACTGAACTCACCTTTTTTCAACAATGCGTTTTTTTTTTCAATTTTATGTTAACATAGAAGTTTAGAGTAATTAAGATATCAACCTATTGCACAATTAGTTAGAATACTTAAACATTAATTATTCAAGACTCGATGAAAATTTTATGTAATATTTAAATATGCATATAGTCCTAAATGTGTAAATAATATAACACAGTAAAGCAATTTTATTGGTTCTGAATACATATAGCAAAGTATCAAGATTTTTAAACTTTGTGAATTCGAGTATAATAAAAAATTGTGAAAATTACCTTCTATATCAACATTTTCTCCGCCAGAGGACTCTGAAGCGTCATCTTCTATTTTCTTTTCTGTCACTATTTTCATACTGTTCTCACCGCAGTCGTTGTTTTGCGATCTCTTCTCCGTTACGGAGTGGAACTGTTGACAAAATTATTTAGTTTAATATTGATTATTTATATGTATTTTATATTTTTAGGTATATTGGTGGAAACAAGAGTGTTACAACTTACAAATTTATTACAGCACATATATATACAATAAAAATATTTTGCAACACAGCGTTCGTCATTCTGATATATAGTAATTTGTAATGTTTAAATACTAGATAAGGCTACAGACAAATTCTATTAAATCACAAAGATCATAGATATGCGTCACTTCTTGTATCATTATGTATCATCATTTGTATTTATTTTGCTTTTATGAGAGATACTTTTAAATATATTAAAATATATTCCATTATATTATCTTCTCTCTATAATAATAAAAAAATAAAGATGATGAAAAATATGTACAAAAGATGTATATAGCTAACCGCAAATTAAAAAAGAGACCGTTGTGGTGATTAAGTCGGCTGTCTGTTATTACTCCGTTCCCCATTAAGACACTTCCGTTCATCACTCGCTGTCGAATCCTTGAAGCATTGCGTGTTGCAAACCCGTTGCCAGATATAGGAAATAAAAATATTAAATATTTCATTCCCCCGAGTGAAAATCGAGTCCACAACCGTTGCGTTTACAGTCTCAAGCTTGTGCCCCTGCGCTACGACGGCCTCAAATAGTACAATATATAGGTATAAAAAACCCAGTACTATATACAAAAGCTGTTTTTAAGTCGAAGTAATTCAAATACTTCTTTAAAGTCTTATCCAGGTAAGTTTTGCGACATAACATTTGTGCGTAAACATGCGTTGTGAAATTTAAGACAGTGTTCCACTTGACTGTTAATACTGTGAGAAATATATATTTTTTGATTTTACGATTTTTTGCGAAGAAAAGAGTCACTCGTTTTTTTTACTTATAGTGAAATTTCAGATGTTTTCTTCTAAATTACTGTATTACATTAAAAATATATATATTCTTAGAGTTAAAATTAAAATTGCAAGTTGAAATTTGATTGCGCTACGATTATTCGCATTTATAAAATTTTCTAGTAACGAACCAAATCGATAAATAAGTAACAACAGTAGTATACTCACAATATACTATTCAATAAAAATAAAAAAAAATCTCTTTAGGTATCAGAACTAAGAATTCTTTCATACTATCAGTTAGCAAATAAAAAAAGCTTCACGCTTCACCCCACGTTACAACCCTCCTATAATTGGACCGAGAAAATAAAAAAAAAATTAAATACAAGGATTCCCTCGGGTAAAGCCAGAAATTAAAGTTAGTAGTGGAACAGCCCACTACTAACTTTAATTTGACAATTTATTCTAATCAATGTGCATACATTTGCCTAACAATTCACGTTAATTCGCATGCAACTGAAAACGTCTAACTAATAAAGCTTAATCGTCTTTTAATTAGTTTAATTCACAAACCGGTTACAACTGGTTGTGGTATAACGTTTATATATTTATTTATATAGATATTAGTTCTCATGACCCCAGTTTATTTGATGTATCCCGCTTGACAGATGTAATTAGATATGATGCTTGTATTTGTTTCAATTAATGTTGTGTTTAGTAGGTATTTTAAAATTATGGCTTTAAATCTAGTAAATATATAATAGACTGTAAACGCGACAGATTGTGGATTGGATTTCGACTTGAGGTCATGAAATATTTAATATATATTTTTATTTCCTCGCTCTGGTAACAAGACCAAGGCGGCGTTGAGTTCCGCCCTCAACAGACAAAGTTTCAAGAATTCGACGGGAAGTGGGAGACGGAAGTGTCTTAATGGGAACGGAGTGCCTTCCCTGTCTTCCCAGATTGCCTCTGCCTACCCTGGTTTGAGCGTGAAGATAAGGTAGTACAAAAAAATATACTAAAATATATTAATGATTGATACAATTTTAATCTACAAATAGAACAAGTAAAGATAATAGGGAGTAGTTTTCCAAATAATTGTCTGCTTTCAATTATTTTGATTAGCTTCACGCTGAATCTGCGTATAGCGGAGTAGGCAATGGAAATGTTAAGACACTGCATTTCTTGCACTCGATTTTCGAGACATTGTGTATTAAATGGCGAAACTCAGAGCTTAATCTTGTTACCAGAGTGGGCAAATAATAAATTAATATACTATTTTGTATACATAATATTATTGTATAGTACATACACTCATAGCACCTCTTCTCTTTCCCTACACCACCGCCCTAAAGTTATTTAGCAATATCTCAGGAAATGGCACCGGTTGAATAACACCGACATTGGCACAGTAATGTAAAGTTTTTGCTATATTTTATAATAATAATTTTAAACTATACATTGTAAAGTTAATGTCATCTTAGCTGTGTGAGTTGTTTAAGGTATAAATAATAATTGAAAGAAAAAAAATCTACTAATTTTATGTAATTATTTAGTGAACGAAATGTTATTTAATAAGAATTAGCATTAAAATTAGGCCTATAATGATCTTATAGCCTCTACCTTAATACATTTTTTTTTTCTATTCGAACCAGTATGTAGTTTCTGAGATTAGAATAACTAAATAAACTCTTTTGTTTTATAATAATAGGATAGAAGTAGCGTAGTGCAATGGTTAATATATATGATTGTAAACGCGGTGGTTTTGGGTTCAATTTTAAATCATAGATTTACTCTTACCGCCTCAAATATGTAAAAGAGACGCCAGAAGCTACAAAAAATATGAAATAAAGAACTGATTTGCTATTAATTGCTTTTTAACGTAAAAAAATATTTAAAAAAATAAACTTAATTAGTAGAAGTTTAAACGATGTCAATAAGTGCACAGTTAACTGCTAAAGGCCATTGCATTGAGAGACAATGAATGAGTTATTTAGATACAATTTAATGCACATGTACGTTATTATAAAAGACTTATGTACTATCGATGTTGTTACTATTTTGATGTTTTTTATATTTATCAGCTTCACGCTCTATCCCATGCGCATGCACACAACAGGTTAGGCAGAGAGAACCTAGTGTTAAGACACTACGTTCCCCACTTTCTGCCGAATTCTGGAGGCATTGTGTGTTGAGTGGGAGAACTCAACGCCGCGCTTTGCCTCGATACAAGAGCGAAAAAATGGAAATATACATTTAAGTAAATATTTCATCTCCTCGAGTGGGGATCGAACCCACAACCAGACGCTTTTACAGTCACACTTTATGCCCCTGCGCTACGACTGACCTTTTTGATTTGGATTTTTTTCTTCTTTGAAATTGAGATTTTAATGACTTCATTACGTTAAGCAAGGACGGCAGAAGGAACCTAATGTTAAAACACTCAGTAACCCACTTTTCCTCCAACATTCGAGATATTACGGGTTGAGCGGCTTAACTCTACGTCGCGGTTTGCCTTAGTTACTGGAGTGAGAAAATCAAAATATTTTTTTCCTCCAAGTGGGAATCGAAGCCACATCCGTCACAATGGCCTAATATTATATTTGTATTTATAAACTTAAATAATTATTTATTCCCTAACACCACAAAGCATCTGTTAACTGAACTAATTCATTTACACGTCTAGACAACATTAGTTCGTTTGACTTAATTAGGTAACTCTTGTATGCACAATTAATACATACTATGCTAACTTCATATGTTTTCTGCATTCTGTATTTTTTTTAAGGAGGAAGAGTCAAATCACACTGTTCATCAGTTATTATATAAAGACAATGATAAAACTGATATCAGGGCAAATATAAGTTTCGAATTTTACGAGGAAGTTAATTCTGTCTATCTTGCTTGCATCAAAATTAAAAAAAAGTCCAATCAAATTTTATTAAACATAAAAAAAATTCTAAATCAAATTTCAGGCCAGAACAGTCATGTCGTAACTAAACCAAACCACAAATAATAATAATAATAATATCCTAGTACCGGTATTTTGTCATGGATATTGTCAAATGGTTGATGTCAAGATCTTTTTGTTGTACAGTTTAGTGAAAGTTAGCCTTGGTCTGACCTTCTATAAAGCGAGCCTAGGATTAGCTTACTCTATAGGTTATTATATATATTAGGCTCTACCTTATAAGATCTTTGATTTTCGTGATATTTACACAATTCAAATAGAATTGGGCATTGAATTACGGCGTCGAGTTCCGCCGCTCAACATACAATACCTCTAGAATTCGGCGGAAAGTGAAGATACGGAATGTCTTAACACTACCTTGCTATCTATTGAAATGTATTATTTTTTTATGGTTTTAATAAAATACAGATGAAGCCATTGCTAAAATTAGTTAAGATATATTTTTACGTTATAATATTAGTGTAAATTTATTTATTATTGATAAAACGTGACTTGACACTAGACACTTTTGTTAAACGTCCAATATTATTTGCAGTTCAATTACTTTTAAGCTTTGCTTGTGTATTATATTATGAGAGATATTATAGTTTGTTTAGGAGGATACGTCTAATGGACAAACATTCATATTTATGTATGTACTGTGTAGCAGATTATTCTGATAGTATTTACAGTTTGCGAAAACTGTTCAAAACTAGATTTTAAATCTGGAAATAAATTTTGTGTTGAGGCCATTGTGCTGGTCACGATTCGTTGTCGATCCGACATCATATTCTTGTATGAGAAATATTCTTACGGACGAAACTTGACCGGAACATGGTATTAATGCTCTCATTGTTTCTTTCATATAAGAGTATTTAAAAAAACTGACGAAATTACTGTAATTTGAATCCATACTTTTTTCATTTCCTTTTTCTGGGAGACAAAGCACGCCGTTGCAGTATGCCCCACCCAACATGTGATTTTTCGAAAACTTGAATGAAAAATAGGGGAGGGAATGTCTTAGCTCTCAGTTTTCTATGCCCCAAACTATATATTTAAAGTTGCAAAAATTTTAAAGAAAATGTAAAGCTATTTCATAATTTATATTATTGTGACGAAATATGTATTATTGTATAAGGAATTTAGTAATACTGTATTCACATACACTAATTCATTGTTAACTGTTTTTTATTAGTTTCCTGTTTAGATAAAAGATTTGAACCTGGTTCATATCGTTTAATCTTTAAGTTACTGCATTACTTATTTACTACGTACATTGAGGACAATACAGTTCTTGAATACAATTAGTCCTCTTTTGTTTTCGCAAAATCCAAACAAGTAGGTGTGTGATCGTACACAGCAGTGGATTTGTATTCATTACAACTTTGAAATGCACAAATGTGGCGATATAGAGTCAGACGATAGTTGTAGGTTCGATTATTTAAATTGAAAGTTTATATTTTTTTTAGTTGATCGACAAAATAGATTGTTAGGTTCCACTAATATCATGGTTTAAACGGAAAATAGAGAAAGAATGTCATATTTATAAAGGGAACCTGGGGACCTAATGTTAAGAAACTCTACAGACGCACGCTTGTATCCCTGCGCCACGGCCTCAGTCTCTGCTTTCGTTTTTGACTTATTTTTTTATAAACTTACCGGTTTACTAAACAACAACATTTTAGACACACGCCTTAAATTTTGATAGTCCCTCACAGCACAATCACATTCTTCCTCGTCAGAACAGTTCATACTATAAACGTGTCGACGCATTTCAATTGAAAGACCAAATCAAAAATAATATTAAAACTCGCAATTTAAGTTTAAGTCGTAAAGTTTGAAAAATAATATTAAAACTCGCAATTTAAGTTTAAGTTGAAAAGTTTAAACAAACAAAAAAGTTAAGCACTAAAAAAAAAAAGGTTTTAAATCGATTATAATCGTTTTTTTTATTGTTATGGCGCTATAAGTCTAGACGACCGATCACTCAGGTGTATTGTCGTAAACTAATAGTAAGAACAGATTTTACATTAGGAAATCAACATTCGTTAAACAATGAGAGTATTTTTAACCGATTTAAAAAAAAAGGCTAAATTTAACTGTATGCCTGTTACGTGAATCGATTTTGATGATTTTTGTGTGGTTCAGTAGATCACACTTCATATGTTACCAATAAATTTTATGAAAATTGATTTTGGGTTTTTTTTGAAAAGCCCTAAATCAATCTTTTTTTGAAAAGTCCTAAATCAATTTTGTCTCTGCCCTAAATCAATCTGTAAAAACAAAAAAATATAATATATAGATGACGTTTTGGTTTATGGTTTTGTTTTATTTTTTTTCGTTGTCTTACTTTTTCTGGTACATGATAAAGAAATTTTTACTTAAAAAAAAAAATGTTTCGTGTCTTAATTTTAGAGTGCATCTTTTACTTTGTTACAATTCCGCCACGCCGGCCTCTGTTCAGATACTTTCTACAAACTTTGTATATAGGTACAATGCGAATTTTTGTTACAAAAAAAATGCGTCAATTTTATAGTATTTGAAAGTTTTGATTAAAAAGTTTTTATAATGCCAAGTTTTGATCTAGTTAAAATTTTGACAATTTGTTTTGGGAATTTGAAGCAAAAGTAAACAGGCAAAATTTTATGCAATAGGGTAGGCCGACAGAACCGCTTATGATGACACTACCATGTTTTTCTAGCTTCACGCTGTATTCCACCTAGAAGATCTAGTATTAAGACAAATCGTTCTCATTAAGACACTTCCGCTCCTCAATTTCCGCCGCGGAACTCAACGCCGCGCTTTGCCTTGTTTTCTGAGCGAGGAACTGAAAGTATTAAATATTTCATTTCCTCAAGTAGAAATAGTACCCGCAGTCGGTCCATTTACAGTCGCAGACTTGTACCCCTGCGCCACGACTGGCTTCACTACCGTTAGATTTTTCATCTATATAAAAAATATTATAAAGAACTTTCATATTAAATGACGGAATATAACGCCGTGCGTTCCTTAACACGTAACTTATTTAACGCTGACTATTTACTTTACATTCATACTAATTTGCATATCATTAATATTTCTAACTGTTAATTTTTAGTCTTTAAGGTGCCATCACTATTGTTGATAAAACTTATTTAGTGATGTAGCTTTTCACTTTCACTTATTATCTAAATTATTATAACATTTCAATATATTTACATTAAGAAGGTTGATTTATTATGAGGTTATGAAACTTTGTAAAATGATAGTAAAACAAGAATATTGATAATATGAAGACGATACGTATTATGCGCTGTACAATTTCTGCTTTGCTACTTTGTGATATCTTGCTAAGTAACCTTGAAATATATTTTATTATTTCCTTATTGCTTCTAAATAGTGAATATTATTTGCTTATATATTGACTTCTAATTTGAATATATGATATTATTAATGTTCTTTTTTACATTTTATTTTATTAATGTTAGTAATAATAATTGATGCGTTTTTTTATTTATTGCAAACGTTATTTTTTTTCCGATCATTAAACACTTTCACTCACTTTAAGATATAAAATGAACAGCTTATATTTTTCCGTCCCCGTAGGAAGATTGAGAAATTCCTTCTTAGTGCTCCCCATATATGTCAAATATCTACTTTGTAACTCCGGTAGTTTCGTCAGTGCGTTGTTTGTTGCTTAAGACTTAAGATTCCACTGAGTATATAACGTATATGATAATTTATTATATTACATATATTAAAAAAAAAAAAATCAGCTTCACGCTGTTCCCGCACACAGCAGGGTAGGCAGAGGGAACCTAGTGTTAAGACACTCTGTTCCCCACTTTCTGCCGAATTCTGGAGGCATTGCGTGTTGAGTGGCAGAACTCAACGCCGCGCTTTGTCTCGACACCAGAAATTTAATTCATTTAAGAAATAATAAGAAACATTCCTAGTACAGTGGATAGAAGTAGAGTACGTATATATAACACACTAGAACTAGAACATTGAGACTACATACAAATTATACATAACCTTCTTTACATACATTTTGGCATTTAACTACTAAGCCATTTATAGGAGAGCGGAGAGTCTTCTCTTTCTTTCGTCTCTATATATATGCTTCCTAAATCATAATTATTTAACATATGTATATTATATGTACATAATTTTATATATAAGACACGTGCTTAATCAATTCAAATACTAGTCCTTATCAGGATTAACAATGTGATGTCCGCAAACGTCACCGCCGTCAACTTAGCAAAGTTCTTTATAATACTTCAAATACTTGAAATGAGGAAATAGAATCATTTATTTTAGCGATTTGTTTTCTTATTGTTTAAGAAATTAAAAAATATATATCAGCTTCACGCTGTATCCCGCACAAATCAGTGTAGGCAGAGGGAACCTAATGTTAAGATACTATGTTTCCCACTTTGCTGAGTAGCGAAACTCAACGCAGCGCTTTGCCTCTACACCAAAAAAATAATTCATTTCAGAAATGTATATTTTGTTGATCCCATTCCCATTGAGAACATTTTTTTTGTTATTATCATTGTTTTGTCCGTTTGCTTATACAAATTACAGGGTTGAGTTTCACAAATTAATAAAAATGTTTATAATGGGTCAAAAATTTTAAATAAAGTGACAAAAATTATAAATAAAGTGACAATAAGTTTTCTATACTACTTATAAATACATGTAGAAGTATTACACATTATGAAGATTGATGTCTTTATATGAAGATAGTTACATTAACCGGATTTGAACCCGTAATGTTTTTTAAAAAATTAAATGCCATTTTTTTTCTCACTAACCTCTACACGTATCATCATTATTACGAGGTGCTCTGTTGAAGCGACACAATGAAAAAAACATCATAGATTTTCACAGATTATTAGTTTGTGTTATTATCCTGATTCACGGCACTTTGTAATTTTATAGTATTATGTAAATAATTTAATCTTGACTTAGATTTAGAAGTAAGAAACGTGACTTTTATAAGCTTGTTATTTCATGATAACTAGCTTGCCTGCGACTTCGCCTGCATGGCTACGTGGAAATAATTAGGAATAGTTTATGTTGTGGAGCGAATATAAAAAAATATAATTAATAAATCGAAAAATTATTTATCTTACTCAAAAATAACATATATTTTAAAAAAAGATATAAGAAAATTAGTAGTGGGATTGAATCCGCGCCTTCTGTCCAAACGCTCTCACCAAGTAACGTATGGCTCAGTGGTCGGAGCGCTTCCAAGAGGTTGAAACGGGTGCAATTTAAATCCCGCTATGTAAAATTTTATACGTTTTCCAAACGAGTATTTTTATTTGCTACATGTAAAATGACACGTTAAAAATTTTCAAAATAAAGAATCTTTAAATTGATATACCAGTAGTTTCGAACTTAATGCACTTGACCAAATAACTTCTTCAGCCTTATAATATTATTACAGATATTTATGACATTGAGAGATGGGATATTGTATATTTTTAGTAAAGTAAAGTTTTTGAATTTACTAAAAATAATTATATATTTTTTACAACTGAAGAGAGTGAATTATTTTTTTTGTACAACATGTAATATCTTAAGAAATTCTACAGTCCATGGAAAATGGAGTGTCTAATTAATATGTTTCTTCGGCCTATATTGTTATAAGGCGAAAAATAAATCGAACCTCTACTTACAATGTCACAAAAAAAAAGAGTTTCGAATAAAGAATGTTAGTGAATCACATAAACTTTGTATAATATATGCTACGTATTGAGATATATTTCGGGAACACTGAGTCATATTGTCTCTTAACTCGTGCCTTTACAGTAATGGCTTGCACGCGGATGTTGCATACAATTAAATTTTACAACCAAATTTATTATGATTAATATAGATCTTTATATTTTTTTACTGTTTTTCATTTCTTGTTTAAAACGGAGTATCCTGACACTAGGTTATACGTATATGCGAAAGAGAATGTGAAATTTAAAATATAGCACTGGCACTCAGCAGGGAAGGTAGAGTGGTTCAAGTGTTAAGACTTCATTTTCCACTTACGGCCCTCTCTTAAGATATTATATCTCTTAGATATTCAAAAACTGCTAAATGACAATAATCTGTATATAGATAAAGTTGTAAATGATGGCTGTCTGTAAATAAAAAAAAATATTAATGGCATTAATGAATCTAAAAGTACCCAAAACACCGATTTTCAAAATATTCTTTAGTGCGTTTGTGTTTCCTATAATCTAGGAAACGGCATGACCTATTTATGTCAAAAAAGTATAGTATGCGACCATACTGTTAATATATTGTTTTATTGAATTACCTGAAAATTTATTTTGATTTTTTTCGAGATATTGTCTTCAAAGTGTTATAAGAACACGAAAGTAAGATAGATAAAAATAAATAATTTTACAGTACAAACGGGTGAAGCCGCGAGCGGGTCGCCGGTTTAAAGAAAATTGTTACCATATAGTATCTTTAATTTATCGAGCAATAAGTTAAATACAAATATAGATTATTATGTCAGTATTATATTAGTCAGTAATTTCTAGAATGCTGTGTAATTCGTTATTTAGAATTATTACGCAAACAATACCTATTATATATCAAAGAACGTTATAACTTTTGTAAATATAAACCATTTTCAATTATTTCATATTTATAATTACCCTACTGAAGGGTAGGTAGAGGGCCCTTCTGTTACAATTAAGACTGTGTTATTGACTTTCTGCCCAATGTTCGAGACATTGCATGGCGGAATTTCTTGAAGTCGGTTAAGTTAAATGTTATATTTTTCTAGAAATTCAGAGAATGAAGCGAAATCGAACCTACAACCATCACAAATCACATTTAATCAGTAACTATGCACCATAGAACCATAGAATCAAAGATGGCATCAGTAGAATAAAGTGCCTATATTTATTATCATGACCATAAAATATAATCCAACACACTTTCTGCCGAATTCTGGAGGCATTGCGTGTTGTGTGGCAGAACTCAATGCCGCGCTTTGCCTCGACACCAGAGCGAAGAAATGGAAATATAAATTTAAGTAAATATTTCATCTCCTCCAGTGTGCATCGAACCCACAGCCAGTCGGTTTTACAGTCATACTTTGTACCGCTGTGCCACGAATGGCCTCTTATCATAACCAATTTGAATAAAACGAGGTAATGCATTTAATTGAACTTTATTAACGCTATAATGCTACTTTATAAGACTGGGTGACCTTTCTCGATGTTGTGAAATATTTCGTAACTAACAGACGGCTTTGACGATGTGTACTTGCATTTAATAATATAATGTCAGTAAGATAATTAAAATAGTATCTAAAGATGTTTTAGTAGATATGCTATAATTGAAAATAATTCTTAGAAATATTATTTATACTTAGAGAGAGGTAGAGAGGTAGGGGGAGACCTCGGTTGACCTTCGAAAACACAGTATCGAAGATACTGGAGGAAGGTCACGTACAAAGCATGAGGACCCCCTGGAGGGCATGTATGGAGAGGTTGATGACAGTTGGCGAGGCGAAAGAGCTATGTAGAGACTGTAGCGTTTGGCGCTCCGTTCTCTCTGACTACCCCGCTAGGGATAAAGCGTCAAGTTAGTAGTAGTAGTAGTAATTATTTATACTTTAAACCAAATATTATTATTATAAATCATAATTATTACCTTTTTTACTTATGTCAGTATTTTCAATGTGATCAGATTTTAAATTACAATGGTACATAATCCCTTTTAGAAAATCCTGCCGCCAGTCATGGGGCAGGGGCACAAGCGAGCGACTGTAAACGCGATAGATTATGGGTTCGATTCCCACTCGATTCAATGAAATATTTAATTCATTTTCTCGTTGTAACGAGGCAAAGTTCGTTGCGCGCTGCATACTATCATATATAGCTTCGCCACTTAACACACGCATGATAATTAAAAAGAAAAAATATATATATTTATATAATTTCAAGGTATATTTATTTTTAAAATATAAACAAAATTGGTAAGTTCATTCCTTACGCTTAAATATAAAACTGGTTTAATTTTAATCCACTACAATACGGTCAACAAATTTTGGCCTACTTGAACTTAGTTGTAGACGGCTGTGCATATTTGATTTTAGATTTTTTTTATCTTGACCATTTTCTTCCTGAGTGAACAATGTGCAAAAGTTCAGACAACTTGACTTACGTAGCGGCCACGACTCGTCAACCGTACTGTATAGTATACGATAGCTACCCAACCACCTGGTCCGGTCGCAGGATGTCGATAATTGCGTACAACAACACGTCCGCTCAGCACATGTTCACAAAAAACTTTGTACGGCTTCCATTTTAGTTATTATCGTTTTGAGGTCTTTGTTATTTTTAAACAGGCTAGTTTTTTAGGTTACTGAAAACCTGTAATATTATGTGTGGTTAAAATATGTAAATCAAATTAAATCAGCTTCACGCTGTATCCCGCAGACAGCAGGGCAGAGGGAACCTAGTGTTAAGACATTCGACGTTCTCCATTTTCCGCCGAATTCTGGAGGAATCACGTGTTGAGTGGTGGAACTCAAAGCCATACGTTTTACGTATATATTAGGGTAGGTAGTGTGTATCTTAGTGTTAAATCTCTTTATTTCTACTTTCTTTAGTCTCACTCTGTACCCCGCTTAGCAGATTAGACAAAGATAACCCAATTTTAGTCCACTTAACGCTTAAATCTTTTTTTAGACTATCCCGCACATAGCAGAATAGACGGAAAGCACCTAGTGTTAAGACACTTCCCCCCCCCCCCTTTTCTGGCAGCATTGCATGTTGATTGACGCCCAATTCGATACACATTAGTGAAAATAATTCGAAAGCTGAGTCGAAAGTCGAGAACGACCTGAACTAATACTATGTTCCCACTGCGTATTCTGAATTCTAAAATTTGAAGATGGACAACATATAGGGTAAAATTTCACATATTAAAATTAATTACAACTTTATAAAAATATTAAGTAAAAACAACATTTTAAGACCTATAAGAACTAATTAGTATTAATCAAAATGTATTTAAAAACAACAACAACAACAACAAATTAACAAAAAGTAGTATCTAAATGTCAATACATCCTGTTAGCTTATTTTAGCTTCTTATGACAATCGTTAATGAATACTTGAAAATCTTGTATTTAGGTCCATATAGGTCTAGAATTGTGTTTTATTCATATGCTATACATATAACAGTATTTTTTTGTACATTTTGTGTTGATTAAGATAACTGTTTGGTCGCAGTGGATGTTACTTAAGACAGGTTCAAATTTTTGAAAGGGATACTTTGACAGTGTATATCTGTAACTGACTCGATGGTTTTGGATTCTATTCTAATTGAGAATTGTTATATTTGATTTGTTTACATTTACAAATCGTGGCAAACGGAGTATTTTAACACTAGGTTCATTTTGCCGACTCTACTGTGCGTGAAAAAATATTAAGTAGCTTTCTCTTGCTTAACACTGTATTCCATACATAGCAGGGTTCTCCCAAGTTTGAGACGATGGGTGTTGAGTAAGTACGTCTCGACCTGGTCATAAATAGGGTCGCTAGATCTTTTTTTTCTGCCTCATCTGATATATATACTGTAAAGTATGAAGTTAAAAAACCTAAATTATATTTTAAAAGTCCAAAAGGCGGTTCAACAATCTAGATTTTAGATCGCCCTTGGTTCGGTCAGTCCCCTAATAAGAAAATAAAATTATCAAAACATAACTATTATTAACAGGATATCTTATTATTGAATACAAATATGTTTTGATGTTTAATATAATAACATGATGTCATTTTAGATATGGTTTTTATTTTATTTCGCACGTTGGAAGAAAAAAGTAAGTTAAAAAGTTAGTGAAAAATCGCTCCGGCTTTAAGTAGCAGTATGCATAGATGTATGTCTATAAATCTTACTTAATTTATATCTATGTTTTTATTCATTATTTTAAAGCTTTCGCTTAATACAAAATCGAACCCACGATATTCGCAATAATAATCACTGCTACATATTGAATAAATGTACAAGTCAGTAAAAAATACTATAGAACAGGACGCGTGTAACCGCTTCCCATAATAGCTTCCTATGGATATTCTCACGCGACTCGAGATGATATTACTTTATGGTTTTGAAAAATATCTTATGTAAAATGATATTTTCCTTAACGATACCTGTATGCAGAAAGGATTTGGAATTTTTAACGTGTATTTTAAATGTAATCTCATTTTAGTTTAGTTTTTATGTTTCACGTGTCTTAAGATGACCAAATATACTTATATCTATTGTCAATTATAGTTACAAGATCATAAAACAATGGATCGTAAAAAATTGAAATCGTTTAAGCGACGTAAAAAAACGGTTATTAAAAATGAGTAGTTATACATTAAAGTAATACTAACTTAATATTAAATAAAAAAAAAGTTATTTATCATTATTATATTTTAAGTTATATTTACATAACATTTTATACAAATTTTAAGTGATGCTGAGCCCCACTGTCTGTCTGTAAGCAATAAATAGAAAAATAAATTATTTAAATTTTTTCATCCACTCAACCTGCAATGCCTCAAAAATTTGGTGGTATGTGGGCGACGGAATTTCTTAAGTCCTGGTTCCCACTGCCTATCTTTCACAATAATATATTTCGTTTTTATAAGGGATACAGAATTAAGCTAAAAAAATAAGTAATTCTATAATAATAATTTTATTAAAATACTAAACAAAAAAGCTCAGCCTTAAAATAATTTATTCACAAACAAATTCATTGAACGAAACATTTTATTCTTTCTGAGACATTTTTTTACTTTAAACTTTTTAGTAGCAATTTTAATAATTTTCAACAGTTGACCTTCACCTCGTTTTCTTAAGGTCGTTTCCGTATTTTTGTAAATTTACACTTTAATTGAGATTCCATTGTCTCAATAGTTCCCTTGGTTACCTTTTAAAGTAAAATATAAAAATATTTTTGGAAACAGATTTCAAACTGGCAATATATTTTTAGCTTCGCGCTGTATCCTGCATGTAGCAAGGTAGGCCAGAGGGGATCTACTGTAAAGCCACTCCGCTTCCCAATTTCCACCAAATTCTGAAGGCATTATGTGTTGAGTAGCGAAACTCAACGCCGCGCTTCGTCTCGACATCTTAGTGAAATTATTAAATATTTCATTTCCTTGAGTGGGAATCGCGATATATAACATATGCAGTTTTTAGCTTCTTAGAGACAATACCTAGGCGCTAATATCGAGTTTAATATGTATATCTGCTCTTAAATAGTCTATTTCCTCAAGTTTGTGGAATATCAGCAATTGGAGTAGATGGGCATTGCGGTAGACAGAATACATAGAACCATAAGCATTTAGTAAATGCCATCGCCATATAATAGCATTTACTTGCACAATCTACCTTTAATATTGTAAAAGTAGTCGCTTTGGTGTCGAGGCAAAGCGCGGCGTTGAGTTCTACTACTCAACACGCAATGCCTCCAGAATTCTGCAGAAAGTGGGGAAGGGAGTGTCCTAACACTAGATTTTCGTTTGCAGATTCTAAAATATCGTTTAGTTTGTGACTATACATGAGAAATATTATTTGATGAAGAAATAAGCCGCCATCTGCACATGCACACATGCCATATCTGTTTCAATCCTCTCTGATCTAACCTTGTTAGTTCGTAACTGTTCGATCATATATCACGATTGTGACATCTAACTTGATGGAATTGTGGAAGTTTTGCGCTAAGAATTATAAAAGTAAAAGTTTAATTAAAAAAAGTTTATCATAGTAAAAATAAAAAAAGTTTATTTCATTTCAAGTTAATTATTTAATAAATTAGGCAGAGAGACCCTAGGAACCTGGTGTTAAGGCACTCCATTTCCATTAAGATACTACCGTTCCCCACTTTCCGTTGAATTCTGGAGGCCTTATATGTGAAATGGCAAAACTCAGCGTCTTGCTTTGTCTACTTACCAAAGCGAGGAAATAGAAATAATTTACTCAAGTGAGAATCGAACCAACGACCGTCACGTTCATATTCAAACGATATCCCACTGCACCACGACGGCTTAAATAGATTTAATATATTTTTATATGACAATATTGCAAATATAAGAAACATATATGGCAACAAAATCAATAAGTAAATACACTTTTCTTTATAGTCACGATATGAGACACGAGTCACGTATGCAATCTACTGTATAAAAGTCGTGGATAAAGTAAATGAAAAAAAAATTGTAACTAAGTATTCATTGTTAAAGCCATATACTGAAATTTTGTATCTTATTAATATTAACACAAATACTTTTAAGTTCTAGGTTTCTTGTTTGTATATTTGTCATTACTTAACTCAAGAACTAATTAAGTCACTTTTTAATATACAGTTGACGGCAAATTAAATGAGAAATTTATGTCATTTGTTCATTTTTAAGCTTCTATCCTGAACATATGAACATAGCGATGATCTTTTTTTAATTTGTTATTATTAACTAATTTTAAAAAAATATATATTAAAAAAAATACTTTTTTACTCGTCCTCAAAGTCTCCATTTATTTTTGTGGTCGACTGTAGGTACGTATGTGCAAGTAGCATAGGCTGGTATTGTACTTTTATAAAAAAAACCTTAGTGTTAAAACACTCCTTTTGAGACATTACGTGTTGAGTGGCGAAACTGAACGCCACGATTCGTTTACAGAGCGGGGAAATGAAAATAATAATCAATTTAGATTAGAACTAACTACCATAGCGTTCTTAAAACAATAAAGTATAAAAAAATATTTTAACTTGTTACAATTTTCTATTTTAAAAACATTTTAAAACATGTACTAACAAAAATGACGACGATTAATTTTATATCGACATTTACGTTATAGTTACACTACAATCAAGAAATTACTGACTAAGATAATATTGACATATTAATCTATTTTTAGTTTAGCGAATAAAACGATAATGTTCATTTTTCATTATTTTGATATTTTTTCCCATTATGATATATATTTTTATTTATATTCTTTCTGCAGTAGTGCAATAATGATGTAAGTGCTCTTATTCTTTTTAAATAGTTATATCAATGTATGCGGATAAACTGTTTACAAACTTCTATTGAATCTACTGCAATATTAGTGCTTAGACCCTCCGTTCCCCACTTTCCATCAATTTTCGAAAGAATTAAGTGGCCGAACTCAACACCATGCTTTGTCTTGTTACCAGAGCGAATAATTTTTAATTATTAAAGTAATTATTAATGCCAGAGAACGAATTGACGCGTACAAAACGCGTTGCCATAGTAATCTGTATGTCAATGTATGCAAAAGTGTAGGTATGTATGTATATTTTATTACTTTAATGTATTTTATGCGTTATTTTTTTAAATTATATTTTTTTTTTGAAGAGCGGAGTTTTACTATATTATTATTATATTTAGGTTTAAAAACTTAATAAAAGCTTAAACTGCGTAAAATAACAAAAAAAAATATAATATGATTCATACATGTAATAACCCTTCCTTAGCAGTCAGGAAAAAGAAGAATGGACATCACAGAAACATCACTTGCGTATATATAACTTACTTGCGTATATGATTAAAACACGTTTGTTTTTTTTTTCATTTTAAAAACAATCTCCATTTAAATTGTTATACGAGACGACATATTTAATATTTACGATTTGTTTTTATGAAAGCCATTCTTTAAGTGATTGTACTTCCGCATTATATTAAATGAAATGGCGGGTAAGAATCTTGTCATAATAAAATTTGATTACTGTCATTTGACTGATTCAAGTAGGGTGTTGAATACACCATGCATTTAACATCCTACTTCAGACAATGATTGAATTATACTATATTCGTTCTGTTAACAAGACAAAGTACGGTGTTGAGTTCCGCTACTTAACACGCAATGTTGCAAAATTAAGCGGAATCTGGGCAGCAGAGTGTCTTAACATTTAGTTCGTTCTTTAGCTTGAGTCTATATACTTTGCCAATGAAATAGAGAATTAAAACTTTGAATTGTCTCTACTTTATAATTTGTTTAGTAAATAACATAGTTTTTTTATAACTTTTAAGTTATTCAATATTCTAAATTTTTGACATTGTTCTTTCTGTTTCAATATCTTGTTGAATTTTTAAATTTTATGATACTTATGTTTCGATTTTTATTATATATCTGTTTTAATCCTGGTCTACTTTGAAAACAATTTCTTTCTATTTTCACTTAATTAGTTCTATAGAAACCTTTATTTTGTGAAGTTCAAATACGTTTCTGAAATAATTTAATATTTTATTTTTTCAACATTCATAATATCGGCGGGGTCTCCCATATCACGTTGCCAATGAACTGTGGTCTTTAACATTCTAAAACAGGTTATAAATGACAAAGAGATTTTCTTTTTTTCACATTTAGTTGTTGATTTTTCAATTTAGTTATGTTGCCATTATTATTTTATAGATCACTGTTATTTAGTTAACCTTCAGACAGATAATAAATTTGTCAATAAAACAAAAATTTTTAACAATTAGTAACTTTAATTATCAAAAGTTCAATGTAAAAATTTTTATAGGGCAGTGAAACAACTAACCTACAATGTATGATTTCTTATTATTTAGGACAAGGCTATATATTAATATTTTAGTATTAAATTGTGGTTTTGAGATTTTTTATAATTCCTGCTTTGAAACATAATTTTGAGGAGTGTTTTTTTCAGATTTGTATAAGATTCCTATTTCAACACTACCTATGTTTTATATTAAACATGCATTGTGGTAATTTATTAAATTTTTGTATATTAAAGGATTTTCGTATATCGAAATTTGTATCGGGCGAGGCAGAAAGAAGATAGTGTTAAGACATTATATTCTCCATTTTAACCTTATTTTCTGGACATGCCATTTTGAGTGGCCCAAAGGCTTAACCTCAACAGGAAACAGGTTAACAGGTTTCAACTCTATTTAAATATAATCATTCCCTCATAATTGGCATTGAACCCACAACTTCCACGACTGTAATCAGATACTACACCACTCCGCCTTTTGTTTATTATCCAATCATATATTTATTATATAATTAAAGTAATAATATCGAGTAATGACCAAGCACTACACGTAATAATAAATTTTCAAGTGTTTTGCAAATACCTGTTATAGTATAGAAATATCTCTATAGTACTAAAATATAATCTACAATTATAAGGACTAATCCTTCATTGAGTTCAGTGGTTTTAATCTAGAATTTTCTTTAGGAATTACCTAAGTTATTCAATACTTTTAGTATAGAAAAAGAAATAAAGAAACAGAGAGAGAGACCATCGTAAGGCAGTGTCTTACTTTCAACGTGATGATTCATTTCCCCACGCTGGCTAGACATAGCGCGGCGTTGAGTTCCGACATCCTACCAAGCAGTGTCTTAAGTTTAGGCGAAAAAGACGCAGTGCCTTAACACTAGGTGTCTCCTTCCTATCCTGCTATCGAAATCACTCGTATATCGTCGGCTTAAAGTGATTTTTAACAGCGTGTTTTATCAGAAGAGACAAAAAACGTCTAAAAAACTATCAGTCGATTTTGCATTTTTTTTAAATATTTTCGAATGGTATAAAATGTAAATAACAAAAAAAATGAAAAAATATATAGCAGGTTTACACTCTTAACCGACGAAATGATATACCTAGTTATTTATAATCATAATAATAAAGTTTATTTCAGACTTTTGATCCATACCAGTATATTTTTTATTACTAGGTATTTTCTTAACGTATGTTAGTACTTAACGTTTTTATCATTTTTTTATACAACATATAAAAAATAAAAATATACCTATATTTTTTGTTTTGTTGCCAAGCAATTTTTACTAGTACATTTTTATAAATGTGACAAGAATCTTTCGAAGGTCGATCGTCAATACAATATTTACAGAGAATGTTTATTGTATCAACATATCTGTTACTGTAACCTTAAACATATTTTACGACCCAAATTAATATAATATGTTATTTCAATGGAAAAAAAAGAAGATTCGGTTATTTTTAATTTGATTTCATGGGAAAAGATTTTTTTCAATATTAATTTTACTTTTACACATAAAGCGCGACGTTGAGTTCAGCGACTCAACAAATAATGTCCCGAATTTGGGTAGAAAGCGGATAATGGAGTGTCTTAACACTAGGTTATCCTTATCTTGCTATAAGCAGGATAAAGCGTGAAACTAAAAACAGTATTTAAAAAGATAACTTACATTTAAATGATATATGTATTTAAATGTAAACCTATTAATTGTAGAGACTTGTAACAGGAAAATATTTAATATATTCATAGCTGTAAAAATGCATATAACATAAAGTTTAGACCAATATTAAAACGTTTTTGATTTAGTTACGTCACTGGTATTTTACTCTACTGTTATGACGCTAAATAAAATAGTTTCTTCATGAAATTCCCCATTTACAAATTGTGTAGTATATTCACTGTTCACATATTTAATACATTTAAATTAATTTCTTGGATTTCACCATTAGGTATATAAATGATTGTGTGGCTTAGGTTAGGAGATAACTTTTAGCATCCTTTGTATGACGGTATGGATGCCCAACGCGTTGCAGGGTGAGAAGTTCGAGATAGTCCCAGGGACCATACAAGTGTAAATTAAGGAGCTTCTTTAAAATGCACATAAAACCTCGCTCTTACTATCCTAGCACATTTTTCTATTTAACTAAATAAAAAATTGATTATGCTAATAAAACCTCCTCGTACGTTGAGAAAAACCAGCCAAATGTAAACGTACTCGGGCACGAAAGGTTCGTACTATTATCTAAGAAAAACGGTAAAAATCATATTTGTTGTATGGAAACTCTCTCAGTTTTTTTATTAAATTCAGATTTTTGTTGTATTTATTATACCGGCAACAGAAATATATCATCTGTGTAAAAATAAACTGTCTATGATGGTTCATGAGATACAGCCTAGTCACAGACAGACAGCGGAGTTTTAGTAATAGGGTTTTTTTTATTTACTCTTTGGTTACGGAAAACTTTAAAAAACAATCCTAAAAAAGACAAAGTAGAGCATGTATAATTTTTCTCTCTATCATCGTATCATCTAACTTAATAGTGCTCAAATAAAAAATGTGCTCGTACACCGAATTCAGAAAAATAATATAAATATAAATTTTTACAGCTTAATACTTAAGACTTTACCATTTTAAAACATGTAAGTAATTCACCGTTCACCTAAAATATTTTGTAGGTATAATAAAAGCGAAGAAACAAAAAAACAACAAATATTCCAAGAACTGATACTTTTAAATGCATTCACAAAGATATATTGTACGTAGCTGAGATTAAGAACTACCTAGCCTCCTATACCTGCGATCTTATTTTGTTTTATTTGGACCTGCTGAATTTTTTTTTCTATATATAAAAATCTTATTTTGCTTAAGGATTTTATAAAGTCACGAGTAAAAATAAACTATTAATTATAGTTTAAGTAATAAAAAGAATAAATACGTTTCAATTACAGATAGGGAACCGAAAAAACCCGGATAGTCGGCTGCATTAGAATAGTTAATCAGCTTCACGCTGTATCCCGCACACAGCAGGGTAGGCAGAGGGAACCTAGTGTTAAGACACTCCGTTCCCCACTTTCTGCCGAATTCTGGAGGCATTGCGTGTTGAGTGGCAGAACTCAACGCCGCGCTTAACTTCGACACCAGAGCGAAGAAATGGAAATATAAATTTAAGTAAATATTTCATCTCCTCGAGTGGGGATCGAACCCACAGCCAGTCGGTTTTACAGTCACACCTCGTGCCGCTGCGCCACGACTGGCCTCATTAGGATTATTATATATTAGGATAGTTGCCTTGGTTTTAATTACATTATATTGGAGATATTGATGGCGATGGCTCTTTGCTATAATTATAAGATTACTTCCTACAGACTTAAATGTCATAAAAGTTATCAAAATAGCTGCACAAATTTAGACTTTGCGACAGAAAATAACTTCAACAGGCACTGATAGCGCACTGTTCTATAATTTTTATTGAATATTTTTATAATTCATCGTAATTTTAGTCGATTTTTTTTCGTTGCATATATTATTTTAATTAAAAAAAACAGCTTCACGCTGTATCCCGCACACAGCAGGGTAGGCAGAGGGAACATAGTGTAAGACACTTTGTTTCCCACTTTCTGCCGAATTCTGGTGGCATTGCGTGTTAAGTGGCAGAACTCAACGCCGCGCTTTGCCTCGACACCAGAGAGCGAAGAAATGGAAATATACATTTAAGTAAATATTTCATCTCTTCGAGTGGAAATCGCACCCACAACCAGTCAGTTTTACAGCCACACCTTGTGCCGCTGCGCCACGACTGGCCTCATTATTATTTTAATTAATTTAACATATACAGTCATTAAGGCTAAAAAAATATATTTTGTTCATTTACAAATATAGCGCGCACTAAATTAGCTACCACTTCTTAAATATTGATAATGTAGGTCATATATTTTTTTCATCTCAAACAATTCTTCTTACTTGATTCATTGAATATTTAGTTATAATCGGGATCTGATGAGTCAACTACAATGTTATCAGAAAAGCGTTTCTGTTAAATAATCATATTTTTGTATTACCCAGTTAGTCATATTTTTATTCTGTGAGGCCGGTCATGGCATAGGGGCAGACGCGTGCGACTGTAAACGTGACAGATTGTGGGTCCGATTCCCACTCGAGTAACTCTGGTAACGAAGCAAAGCGCGGCGTTAAGTTCCGCCACCCAACACGCAATGCTCCCAGAATTCGGTATATTTAAAAAATATTATTAATTTGATGGTGGCTGTTGGTTGGAATTATGTAGTACAAATATCAAACTTGCTTAGCTTGGTTTTTACATAAAAATATATTATAATTAATAAATATAAATTTTCGTATACTATTTTTTTCAGCTATTGCAAAAAAAAAATTAGTTCATATTACACAATATAATAACGTAACTTTTAATAAATATTTAAAAAACAATTCGCCGGTCCTAAAGTAACTAGAGTAACGTAACGCGAATGCCGTAAGTAAGCGATTATGTAAAACAATATCGCTTTGTACTTGAATTTAAACTGCAAGGTTTTTGCTCGTATTTTGTTCGAATAAATATTAATCCTTAAGATATTATTTTATTATTCTTTAACATAACGAATATTTATTAAGGAATTATTTATTTTTCTTTAACTTTAAGTTATTTGATCTCTTTTTTTTATTATCACGCTGTATACGGCATATAGCAGAGTAGGTAGAGGGAACCAGAAACGAAAGTGGGAAACGGAGTGTCCGTTCCTCACATTCCATCCAATTTTAGAAACATTGCGTGTTAATTGGCGAAACTAAACGCCGCACATAAAACTCTTTCTTTATCAAAAACTTTTGTTCCAACAATACAAAATGATCATTCACTTTCATTAAATTCCTTAAAACAGATAACAGAATTCGTTCCCACAAATTTTATAATTCTTTCTCATCACGTGTAAAGAAAAACAAAAGTCGAACTCTATACCTGGCTCTGTATTAAGCGATTCCAATTTCTAAGTACAGCAGTGAATAGTGATTGTTTCCTCTACCTCTTTATGGGCAACATAAAGAACAGACGTTACTCATTCATTTTGTTAATCCTGCATTATTATTTTATTAGTCACCCAGACGTGCAAACATTGACCTAATATTAGTTTAGAGAGTAGAAACCATTGTACGTGACTAAAATATTAATTAGTATAATTTTCTAATTAAATATGTAACACTTTCGAATTGACTCATAAATCAATTAATTTTGTATACTTGTATATTTTATATAGCTAAAAATGATTACTCGTCTTATGTAAAACTATTATATGCAACTAGATATATAGCAGTTTACTGCACTTTTATTTATTAGGCTGGAACAACCAATATTTAATGAGATAAATAATTCATTACTCAAATTAAAGTGTCTTATATTTATAATGAAGCAATTTACTTTCAACAACAAGGCGAACCGGTTTTAAATTCAGTAATTGCTTCAATACTATTGAACATCTATGGAATTGAGCTAAATATAACATTTATATCGACATTTTTCAACTTACCAAGCCTTGTATTCTAGGAAACATGATGAACTAAACACTATTCAACACTAAAACTATATGAAATAGATCACAAAGAACTCTTATCACTATCACTCACAGTGCAATGTCATTATGAAAGTAAAACGGGGTCTCACAAGGAGGTGCACACGGACCACTATTACTTTTGGTATACGTGCGCGCGAGTCGACCAGTGGAATGCTTATGGTTGCGTGTTTACTCGACGATGCCGGCATATAGATGAATCACACATGAAACGAAGTGGGGAGCGACGTATTTTATCTTAGACAGTGATTTTTTTTAATGTAAATTTCATCAAAGAGAGTATAATTATTTAAATTATATTAGTTGATAGCTAAATTAGTTAGTTGAGCAAATATTTTAAATTAACAATAATTTAGTTTTTTTGTTGCATTTTGTTTATATTTTTCGTATTTTATGTACTTCATTAACTTTATAGCTTCATAAATTTAGGTTTCCTGCTAGAAATGTAAATTTTGTATTTATGTATAAATTACATAATTTTAAATTGCGTTGTTTACGTTATCAAATATAATATATTATATTTAGCGCTCCGTTCTCTCTGGCTATAAGTTAAGTTTAATGAAGTTTATAGAGGCATGATGATCTATACAACTTTTAAAATATTAATTTACCAAACATATCGAGTGAGTTGTGTTTTTGTATAAAAAGAGCAAGCTTTATCTATAAACGACACTATGTTTTTGTTACATGGAATTTGAACCATAAATATATATTCGACATTCTCGTACAACCTGTCTCGTTTTTACATAAAAAGAAGACGTAACTCCTTTTCTTTGTTGTACATATGTATTTACCTATAAACTTGAT
Source organism: Heliconius erato x Heliconius himera (assembly GCA_013421005.1). Lineage (NCBI taxonomy): Eukaryota > Metazoa > Arthropoda > Insecta > Lepidoptera > Nymphalidae > Heliconius > Heliconius erato x Heliconius himera. The sequence goes on along the minus strand of JAATLQ010038459.1, from coordinate 19,776 downwards.
GTATTTGTCAAGTTGTCTACATGATCTGTTCAAGATATTTCAACGATGAAATGAGTAACGCCTTATCTAAATTAATTAAGATTAAAAGTGATAGCGCTTATGCCCAAATACATATAATTATGTATTTAAAGGAAAATAAAATCTATATTATCACTTCAAATGGACTTCGTAGTAATTATAATAATATTATCTGTACTAAATTAAATTGTAAATTTGTTTATTATTTTCATTTTACCACTAATACATTCTATAACATTTTTTTTATATACCGTACATAGCAGGGAGAACGAACCTAGTGTTCAGACACTCCGTTTCACTTCAACTTCAAACAAGTATAAAATTTTTAATGCAACGGGACTTAAGCCCATGACTCTTGGAGAGCCACTTTTTTAAAATATTTTTTTATTTATAAGGAATAACTCTCAATTTTTTTTATCAATTGTCAATTTTCTAACTATATAGTAGATCTTCATCTATCTACCCGGTAATAAGCGAAAAAAAATCTTTGAACTCATAACCGTGGAGTTTAGTAGTAGTTAGAGTACTTATAATCATCAATTAACATTTTTCTTATACGAAGCGTCATATTATAATACGGCGTTGTGTTCCGCCATATGACATATCGAATCGATTTGCGTGATGTAATACATATGGAGAAATGGAATATCAGGTCAAACCAGTACTTCCTGAGATCAGTGGCGTTCAATCAAACAAACTTTTCAGCTTTATAATGTTAGTATAAACTAAAAAAAGTACAACAACTACAAACTTAAACGACACTATTAAAATCCAATTAAACTTTAATCTCAATTTAAACATCACTCTTTAACCACTTCAAAGAAACCCAAGTCTATGTATATATACAAAGTAAATATATATATTTCTTAGATTATAAGTAACTTGTTGCTTAAAGACGCATTCGTGTTAACAGTTGTGACTTTGTTTAGCAACTTTGATATTGCATTAACATCTCGTGTGCAAATACGCAAGAGCTTTGCTAACGAGACCTAAGTAATATAATACCTACTGTGGAATCATAAAAAAGTGTATTGTATTTAAAGTAGTTATGTAAGCGGAGTCAATACGTACTTACCTTGTGTAATGTTCTATGGCAATGTATAGATTCATATAATTAACTTATTCCCACACATAGCAGGTAAGGTGGAGAAAAATTGGTGTTAAGACACTTCGTTCTTATTAGGACACTACGTTTCCCACTTGCCACTGAACTTCCGAAGCATTGTGTGTTGTTGCCTCGTGACCAGGAGAGGAAATAAAAATAATTAAATATTTCATTCCCCGAGTGGGAATGGAACCCACAACCACTGTGCTTATAGTCGCGCACTTGTGCCCCTGTGCCACCATGGCAATTAATAATTATTATAATAAAAATAGTGTTTTAACAATACAGTAACAATCGCTTAAGTAAAGTAATTATCATTATTATTTATTTTATTATGAATATTTTATTGTTAACTAGCGGCCCGCCCACGGCTTCGCCCGCTTAAAATACATGATTATTGATTTAAGCAGAATTGATTGACAACTATAATAAAATAAAATAAATAAATAAATCAGCTTCACGCTGTATCCCGCACACAGCAGGGTAGGCAGAGGGAACCTAGTGTTAAGACACTCCGTTCCCCACTTTCTGCCGAATTCTGGAGGCATTGCGTGTTGAGTGGCAGAACTCAACGCCGCGCTTAACCTC
>JAATLQ010038459.1:0-17965 GCA_013421005.1 Heliconius erato x Heliconius himera | reverse complement strand
TAACTTAATAACTTTACGCCGTAATATTAACGCCAGTTAGATCTTGTTTTAAATGGATTTGAACTTGTGTACGTAATATTGAGCTTTTTATAAGTAAATGTAGAGAAATTAGTCATAGGTTTCTCTTCTGTAGTGTGCCAAGATTAGTAATATCAGTTAAATGGATAAGGAAATGTTTTAACCGCTTCGCGCTGTACTCGTTCGGTAGGCAGAAGGAACCTAGTCAAGTGTTAAGACACTCCGTTTTCCATTTCTGTCAAAATTTACAGACATTGCTTGTTGAGTGACGAAACTAAACGCCGAGCTTTCTCCCGCTTTCCGATTGGTTATAGGATAATTTGAATTATTTTCAATCTCGCTCTGGCATACAAAGTGCGGCGTTAAGTTCTGCCACAGCTTATGAACAGCAAACACATAAATATTTTTCAGAAATAAAAATATATTTTTTTGTTACGCTTGCTATTTATATTTTTAGTTACTGAGTTTCGATAAACAAATAATAATATTTATGGATTCAAGTAACGTACTTATTCCAGACGCATCGTCTACATTATCATACATAATTTAACTTCAGGAAGTTCGACGGCTTCAAAATAACGACGAAAATTACTAATATTAGGCATTATTTCATTATTATAAATTATTTTATTATATTTTTTACATAAGCATATTTTTTTAAAATTTTATTTAAAATGTTACCATATTTTAATGAATTGGACCTTAAAAACGTAAAAAGATCCTCGTGGCTCAGCAGCAACGCGTCTACCTGTAAACGCGATAATTGTGTTTTTGATTTCAAAATATTAATAACTCTCTTTCAAAAAATTAATAAATTCATACTCTCGAGTGGGAATCAAACCCACGAATGTCGTGCTTAGAGTCACGCTCTTGTGCCACTGCGCCACGACTAGCTTCGCTACTACCTATATTATTATTATATTTTATTAATATTTTAATTATATCATAATTGTCATCAGTGTTCTATTCGCCGCTGAGCATTTTAAATGTAGAAAAAGACACCGCATAAATCGAATATAAAAATATAAATAAAAAAAAATATTGCGGAAATTGCTTAACGTAAAACATTTTTTATAATATGAATTGAGTATTTATTGATATATAAATAAATAATTAATAGCATTTAAAAATAGCTTGTTGAAATATAAATATTAAAAACTAGGTAGTTTGTCGAAGGTCGTGGGTTTGTTCCAGTTTTGTTCAAATAAAAAAAAACTTAAAATCGTAAAAAATATATAGACTGTATTAAGTATTTAATATAAAATTGTTATGATTAATTAATGGAAAAGTTTTACAAATGTGTGATTTTGGAAGTGATTATGTTTTTTTTTCACCTTCACTTCGCTACTTTCCGTCAAATTCTGAAGGCATTGCGCTTCGAGCGGCGGAACTCGACACCGCCCTTTGTCTTGACACTAGAGCGAAGAAATTTAATTATTAAATATTTCGTTTTTCGAGTGGGAATCATTATTATGTTTTTTATTCTTTTTGAAATCTTTTCTATATATGAAGACCATCTTGGTACATACCAGCGTCTGAATGGGAGTCAGCGTTACGTTGGCTGGGGTTTCAATGATTAAGACCCCAACCACTGTGACGTGAGTGGAGATTGAGACTCAATCTCCACTCAGGACAATGCGTTATTTTTGATTCTCTCATTTTTTAAAGTATTATTAGAATGCTTATGATACCGGAACATATATTCTAAAAAAGTATATTACACTATCTAAGTTCTCCTCAATTATTCTACAAGGTGCAAAAGTAACTCACAATTTCTTAACAAAAGGTTAAAGGCTATATTTTACATAATAAAGACATGTGACATATAAAATGCATCACAATGTATATATTTGTGATGTTGTATGTATCCGTCGCCGGCAACTTTGTTTACCCGTTTTTTTACTGTTCCCATTGGAATTTCGAGTCATTCTCTTTTAGTTCTCCCCTATACCTACTCTTTAATATACCTACATACATACAAGCGGATTTGCCTGTACGTTGTCTGTCAGTAACTTAGTCACGAAAGAGTTTGTTTTACTCGTATAATATAAATTTATATGTATAATTAGATTTATATTTTTTTTATTTTTAGCTTTACATTTTCTCTCCTCTTTTCTCTCTCTATACTGCACATAGCAAGATAGGCAGAAGACTGGGAAACCTAGAGTCAGGACACTCTGTATTAAGACACATATGTTGATCACGTTCCGCCAAATTTTAGAGGTATTGCGTGTTGAGTAGCGGAACTCGACGCCGCGCTTTGCCTCGTTACAAGATTGAGATGAAAATATTAAATAATTAATTGACTCGTGACTCCGCGCCACGACTGGCCTTTATGGAAATATATATAGCAAGGTAGTTACAAGTCTCACAATAGCTGACAAACGTGTATAATGCCTCATTTGCATACACTATTCGATTTTACTACTGTTTTACACAAACGTAAATGCTTTTATGAATAGTTTGGTATTTTATGATTTCTGATTGTTGATGTCATTTGATTTATATCTTTATAGATGCATTGGTATTACTTAATTAAAAATTCAAAATCTAAAACCTTTTCATGAATATATAATATTCACAATACAGTATTATGTGCCCATAGTTTTTCATCATATATTTTTTTATTCAAATCAATATTTTCTACAGTTTGTGTTTTTAAATTTTAAAACATCTGCTTTATAATATAAAAGATAATATAGTTTTACTGTTTAGCGTTTCGTTCTCTCTAGCTACCCTGCTAAGAATTAATCGTAAACCTATAATGAAAATGGTACTTTATACAATAATATAAAAAATAAAATAATGACTTGGCAAAAACTTTTACTAAAAAGTCAAATGAATGCTAACGTTAGATACTATAATATAAAACTTTTTTAATTTGAATAAACTTAATTATGTCGTCGTCACGTAATTGGAGATTATCTAACGGCGGTAAAGTAAAAAAAATGGAACCTGAACACTTAAGGATCCACTTCGGTGGAGCGAAGAACGGATAGATCTATCTAACGCATATTTCTTTCAGTCCAACTTAGAAATTAAGAAGATTGATAGAAGAAGAAAAATAAGAAGAAATTAGACCGCGTAACTGGAATAAAATTAGCTGTTTTTTTAACGTAGTAAATATTTTGATCATTGCCACTATTAGCGTCGTTAATATTTTTAATAAATATAGTTAACGAATATGGAACTTACTCCTTTTTGAAAAAAAGAGTCGGTTATTAGCTCCATTCATCTGACGCAAATAGCAGGATAGGTAGAGAACCTAGTGTTAAGACACTCCTTACTTTTTAAAGTGTTTTATTTAGCTTGGCCAGTTTATTTGTTTGTTTGGGCCAAATTTAGTAATTGGAATTTTACCCCCTTCCTGACACCAGATCGATCTGATATTTGGTATCCACTCTTAATATTGATGACAATACAATAAAAAAAATAATTATGCCTGTGGCGTTGCGTATCTAGTGTTAATATATTGATAGTTTCACGCGCCCAACGATTTTATTATTTGTCTGATCAATACCCCAGATTGATGACCGCGATCTGGTAGCTAGGACTTACCGAATTATTTTTTAGCTTTTAGTACATTACCTACATTATTTTTATTGTAATAAAACCATTTAACGTAGAAAAATATATATTTTTTATATTACTTTCATAAAACTAAAATGTACCTGTAAAGGTTCCAAGCAAATGCTGCATTCTGAAAACCTAGACAGTACTTCATCGCAATTTGGACAGGAACATTGAGCTGAGTGAGCTTCTGCGGGTGTCTCTAATGGTGGCTCTACTATTGGTAGAGATTTATCTGAAACAAAATTGTTTTGATCAGTTTTTGCTGTATATTTTTATTTTTCAAAGACGTCTTTTGATGAATGGATGAAGAAAAGGGTCATTTAATACTAAACTTTTCTATGCCTCTACTTATTCTTACTCTATACTTGTAACTTGCATAGAGTGGAGCGAAATCTAGTGGTTTCACAACAGTCTGTTACACTATTACGGCCCAAATTTTAGAGATATTGAATGTTCAATGACGGAACTCAGAGCCGCGCTTAACTTTTTTACTAGAGTTAATGTCAAGAGTCGTTTAATTAAAAAAAAATCAGCTTCACGCTGTATCCCGCACACAGCAAGGTAGGCAGAGGGAACCGAGTGTCAAGACACTCCGTTCCCCAATTTTTGCTGAATTCTGGAGGCATTGCGTGTTGAGTGGCAGAACTCAACGCCGCGCTTAGCCTCGACACCAGAGAGAAGAATTCGAAATATAAATTTAAGTTAATATCTCCTCGAGTGGGGATCGAACCCACAACCAGTCGGTTTTACAGTCACACTTCGTGCCGGTGCGCCACGACTAGCCTCCGTTTAATTAAAGTAAAAAAATATACACCATATTATTATTTAAAGTAATACATAAAATTCCTCGGAACGGGATTTTCATTGTGTAAATATTATGATGTTGTTACATATAAAATAACAATTAAGTTCTATTTTGATTTTTTACATTGTACAAGTACATGTATAAGGAAAATTTATTTAAAATCCTACGTTCTTTATTACAAATACAAACATTTATTATTCCAGTACCTTTTTTTATATTAAAAAATCCTTGAATCGAGATTGTTGTGAAGACTTTCTTATTCTTATACTAAATTTTAAAGCTTATTAACAAAAATAATCAATATATTTAATTTCAATTGCGATGATCAAGCCTTATGATCTTTGAGTAAGTCGGTTTAAGTAACGGAGTCTCTTAACACTAGATTCCTATGTTCCTACTGGATAACCTTTCTACTGTAAATAATGTTTTAAGATACTCTGTTCCCTCTGCGCTTAATACACAGACATAAAAAAAATAAAATAAGAATTGAGTCACATATTATTAAAAATTGCCTCTACATTTTCTCTAAACATCTCTCTATCTTAATAAAGTAGTAAATCAAAAACAAAGTTCAATGTCGCAACAGTCGGTGGTTCGCTACTCGCTTACTACCTACGATACGAATTATCACGATTGTGACATAACTGTGAAAGGTTTCGAGGTTAGTATAACCTGTTTCATAGAACTGACTTACGTCGAGATGCATCTTAATGTATGCTCTTGTACTTTTTTTCTGCTTAACACGTATTAGAGTGTAAGATAGTCCCATGAACGTTCCCCATGAATCATCAAATTTTCAAGATAACGCGTGTTGAGCGGCGGAACTCAACGCCGTGCTTTGTTCAGAGCAGCGATATGAAAATAATTTAATTATAATCATTACCCAAAGAACCCATAACCATCGCGGATACAGTCACACGTTATTCCACTGCAAACGACGGCTAGGGGTAGCGGCCCCCGCGCGGTTTCGACCGCTTGAAAATTGTTTGATGAATTTAGTTTTCAACTATACTGTAATAGACTTAATAAATTGTAATTTTAATTTTTTTTGCTAGACAAATGTCCAGTTTTTTCATATACATCTAGATAGGCGGCTGGTACATGCGTCCGACAAATGCACTTTTACATGCGTAAAACCCGCTACCAGAGCGAAAAAATTAAAAGATTAAATATTCCATTAAATCGAGTGGGAATCGAACTCTGTTTATGCTGTCGTGGCGCCACGACTGGCATTACAGTAAAGATTTATAAAATACAGAAATTTTAGTATAATCTCAATGCAAGCAAATAGTTATTCATTCAATATTTATAAAAGAAGTCGATGACCTCATTATTTGCCTTATCTTTTTGATAATACCAGTAGCGGCAGTTAGCTTTGTTTTCATAATGCTATATCAACTTATGTGCAATAGTAATCAAATAAAAATGTCAGTTATATTAAAATGAAAAAAATATATGGAAATAGGGTCAAAAATACACTTCGTGCTGTTTGGCTTCTTTCTTTAGCTCAGATTCCGCGCTTTACAGGTTACCCAGACCCAAGTGGTAAGACTTTCCGAACCCTACTGTCCACCCAGTTTTAGATACCATGCGTGGATGACGGAACTCAATACGGCGTTTGCTTTATTGTCTGAGCGAAAAAAATATAATTATATAGTTATTCATTCTCCAAGAAGGAATCGAGCCCGAAACCAGAGATAATTTAATGTTAAGACACTACGTCCCTGAATTCGAGATACTGCATATTTAGAAACGAAATTCAACGCTGCGGTTTGTATTATTAGAGAGGAGAAATGACAACAATTTCTTGCCTCAAGTGGGAATAGCACCCACAAGCATCGCGCCTCTACTTTTATAAATAAGTTAGGAAATATAATTATAAAACCGGCAAGTACGAATCGAACTCGAATGGTTCGTCCTATTCTCTCTATAAAATAAATAAATCAACTTCACGCTGTGTCCCGCACACAGAAGGGTAGGCAGAGGGAACCTAGTGTTAAGACACTTCGTTTCCCACTTTCTGACGGATTCTGAAAGCGCTGCGTGTTGAGTGGCAAAACTCAACGCCGCGCTTTGCCTCGACACCAGAGCGAAGAAATTGAAATTTAAGTAAATACTTCATCTCCTCGAGTGGAGATCGAACCTACAGCCAGTCGGTTTTACAGTCACACTGTGCCCCTGCGCCCCGATTGGCCTCTATATAAAAATCTATAAAAACGGCAAAAATATCACGTTTGTTAATATAGGAGCCCATTCAAATATTTATTCTATTCTATTTCTGATATATAGTCTGGGAAGGACGGACACATGGACGGTCGGACAGCGGAGTCTTAGTAATAAAGCACATTTACCCGTGTAAAAACTGTCAAGAGATGAATTTTGAAAGTCAAAGCAATCTATTTGAATATTGCAAAACATTTTTTACTTCAATACATTCAAATAATGGTGATTTGAAGACTACAAAAATGGAATGGTTACAGCAATACTTATATAAGTGTAGGTACTTAACTCGATTGTAGTACACCACAATTATGCGTTATGAATAAACAACGTCTTAATTACTTAATTATAGTTGGTTAAAAATAATTTTCGTTTTTGTTAGTAAATTGAGCTTACTTAGAGATCTGGTCGTGGCGCAGGAGTACAAGCGTGTGATTGTAAACGCGACAGGTTGTGGATTCGATTGCCTTTCGAGAAAGTGAAATATTTAATATTTTTATTTCTTCGCTCTTCCTCGGTTTCGAGGCAAGCCCGGCGTCAAGTTAGGTTACAAAATTCGACGGAAAGTGGGGATTTGAAGTGTCTTAATGGGAACGGTGTCTCTTAACACTAGGTTCACCTTGCCTACCGTGCTATGTGCGGGTATTTCCCGTAAAGCTAAAAAAAAGGTCTTATTAAATACACGTAATTTCTCGAGTTCGGTTGAAAACGGTTCGGTTCGGTCGGTGGATGAGATTCTACCCTGCTGGTATCTATCAAGATAGAGCATAGAAATTGCAATAGGTAACCGACCGACGGTGTACCTACTTGAAAAAAATAAATTAAAGGATTTTTTTTTATCTTTATGAGACATTTCTTAACAATTCTAAGTAAAATACTCGCAGATAAATGTAATGTAATGGTTTTTTGCTTTACTTTTTCATTAAAGTTTTTACTTATTGAGAAAATAGAAACTGTAACGAATCATCGAATAAGAAACGATGATGTAAAGATTTGATTGTATCGTATATAAGATACTAGTATGGCGCCGTGGCTTCACTCGGCTTTGGAAGGTCCTTCATACATACGTACATAATTTGTAATTTTTTAAAGGTAAAATATAAATTAAAAAATGCTTCAATTCACAACTTTTATACCGAATATAGCAGAGAGTGAAATATTTAATAATTCATTTTCTCGCTCTGGTATGCGCGGCGTTAAGTTCCGCCACTCAATACACAATGCATCAAGAATTTGGTAAAAACGGAGTGTCTTAACATTAGGTTTTCAGGTCCACTCTGCCTACCCTGCTACGCGCGGGATACAGCGTGAAGCAATAAAAAATCCAGGCAAATATCAAATCATTATTATAAAATATAAAGTCTAAGAACGACATTGACAAGCAAGGCCTTTTGACGTGCTTAGCGCGTAGCTTTACAACCTTGGCTAAATTTAGGCTGTTTTCAAGTGCCATTCTTACAAACATCTTGCAATTTACTTTGTTACGTACGTACGAGTATAATGATGTATTCTCTTGAGAAAATGATAGATGTTCATTTAATTGGAACTTCTAGAAAAAAAAGAAGCAATTGTGGCGCAGTGGCACGTTTAGCTGTATGGTTCTGGGTTTGATTAACATTCGTTCCATATATAATTTCTATTTCTATATTCTGACAAGATCTGGCAAGAATATAAATTCTTGTCGAATTTGGAAGGAAGGAAATGTCTTTATTCTAGTGTACTCTACAATGTTGGTAAAAACGTTAAGCTGATTTTTTCCTGCCACGTCATAAATTTAATCCGAAATTTCATCATTTGAAATGACATCATTATAAATTAGCTAACTGTGTATCTGTACCTACATATCGGTAATTTCGAAAGAATGGCACTACAGTCATACGCTATACAGATTGCACCTCTAAATAAAGATGACCTAGCTCAAAAAAATATTTTTTTAGTTTCACGCTATATCTCGCGCATAGCAGGATGTGCGTACGGGGGTAGCGGGGTAGTCAGAGAGAACGGAGCGCCAAACACTACGGTCTCTACATACCTCTTTCGCCTCGTTCACTGTCATCAACCTCTTCATACATGCCCTCCGTGGGGTCCTCCTGCTTTTTACGTGACCATCCTCCAGTATCTTTGTTCCATTCTTTCATCACTCATTCTTTCGACGTTCCCAAACAAGCTGAACACGTGTGTAGAGGGAACCTAGTATGTGATTATAGTTACACACTTGTACCTCTAAGCCACGACGGCCTCTAAATTATAATGATGAAATTTTGAACTAAATATTTCCTGGTTCTATAGTTTGTAATAATTGTGTCATCACAATATGATATCACATAGATAAATATCATGAGTAAGATACACGGAACAAAGTGAGAACAAAGAGTATCTACGCGCTAAATTTGCTAAATTCTTAGAAGATGATGTTTTATTACTTATTTATAAAGATATGACGTTGTATAGAGGTGTGGAAGGTGTAGTAAGTATTGTAAACGCGACGGTTGTGTGTTCGATGCACGCTAAGACAGAAATTATTTTTAATATTTTTTAAAGTGTTATTCCACATTTAGGAAAGGAAAATGCTTATTGAGAAAATGTATAAGAATTTGAACGTAACTTTGTCTATCAACACGCGGTGTCTCGCATTTTAGGATGAAAGCGAAGAAGGGAGGATCTTAACACTAGGTTTTCTTAACTTGTTACACTGCTATTCAACGCGAAACCAAAAATATTCAATTAATTCAAGTTCCAAAAAGCATACATACCTCTTATTACATAATACTGTGAATAATTTTGTTAACTACAAAAAAAAATATATAACTACGTACAACTCCCAATTATACAACTACAGCATTGAATTAATTATTTATGTAAGATCACTTTTTAGCGATAGAATGGAAAACTGGTTTAAAACAGTAAGGTTTTTATTGAATTTTATGCGGTTTGCTAGTTTTATGGGATTTAACATTAGAGAATATCTCAATTTCGTCTGAGTCTCGTATGCTTATAATTATTTTTTAGTTTATTTTTTTAATATTATTTATTATATATTTTTTATATAATGGGAAATAAGAAACAAATTTTATATAGCATTGTGGGTAAAATCACGTTAAATTCAGATTTTCTGTTACAATGAACCGCAAATATTAAACATTGTAGGCTACCATTGTTCTTCAGTCAACTCTATATACTATTTATGTATGGACCAACTACGATAAGAACTGCATATTTATTATACCGTGTAAATATTTCTTTATTATTCTGATAAAGTTGTTAGTTTAAGTTTAGCTTGATTTTTTTTAGAGGAAATCGAACCCACAACCGTTACATTTACAATTACATACTTTGCCACTGAACTCTTTCCAACAATGCGTTTTCTTTTCAATTTTATGTTAACATTGAAATTTAGAGTAGTTAAGATATCAACCTATTGCACCATTATTTAGAACACTTAAATATTAATTATTCAAGACTCGTTGAATATTTTATGTCCATAAGTATATTTAAATATGCATATAGTCCTAAGTGTATAAATAGCAATTTTATTGGTTCCGAATACATATAGCAAAGTATCAAGATTTTTTAGTGAATACGAGTATAATAAAAAATAGTTAATTACCTTCTATATCAACATTTTCTCCGCCAGAGGACTCAGAAGCGTCATCTTCTATTTTCTTTTCTGTCACTATTTTCATACTGTTCTCACCGCAGTCGTTGTTTTGCGATCTCTTCTCCGTTACGGAGTGGAACTGTTGACAAAGTTATTTAGTTTAATATTGATTATTTATATGTATTTTATATTTTTTTGGTATATTATTTAACTGTTTTTTTTTATTTCTAAAGATTTTTTTAATTTATTGATATTTTTTAATTTACGAAGTACATAAATCATATCCTAGTAACGAGATTATCTTTATTTCCTCGCTTTAGAAAGGCACAGCGTGGCATTGAGTTCCACCATTCAACTCGCTGTCTCAAATGCGAACTTAAAGGTGGAAACAAGAGTGTTTTGACACTAAATCCTTTCTACAATACCCCGTTATACGGTAAAAAACGTGAAGGTACAAATTTATTACAGTACATAAGCATACAATAAAAATATTTCGTCACAGCGTTCGTCATTCTGATATATAGTAATTTGTAATGTTTAAATACTAGATAAGGCTACTGACAAATTCTATTAAATCACAAAGATCATAAATATGCGTCACTTCTTGTATCATTATTTGTATTTATTTCGTTTTCATAAGAGATAGGTACTTGTAAATATATTGAAATACATTCTATTATATTATGAATTTTCTTCTCCCTATAATAATAAAAACTAAAGATGATGAAAAATATGTACAAAAGATGTATATAGCTAACCGCAAATTAAAAAAGAGACCCTTGTGGTGATTAAGTCAGTTGTCTGTTATTACTCCGTTCCCCATTAAGACATTTCCGTTCATCACTTTCCGTCCAATCTTTGAAGCATTGCGTGTTGCGAACTCGTTGCCAGATATAGGAAATTAAAATATTAAATATTTCATTCCCTCAAGTGGAAATCGAATCCACAACCGTCGCGTTTACAGTCTCACGCTTGTGCCCCTGCGCCACGACGGCCTCAAATACTACAATATATTATAAAAAACCCAGTACTATATACAAAAGCTGTTTTTAAGTCGAAGTAATTCAAATACTTCTTTAAGTCTTATCCAGGTAAGTTTTGCGACATAACATTTGTGCGTAAATATGCGTTGTGAAATTTAAGACAGTGTTCCACTTGACTGTTAATACTGTGAGAAATATATATTTTTTGATTTTACGATTTTTTGCGAAGAAAAGAGTAATTCGTTTTTTTTTTACTTCCAGTGAAATTTCAGATGTTTTCTTCTAAATTACTGTATTCAATAAAAATATATATATATTCTTAGAATTAAAATTAAAATTGCAAGTCGAAATTTGATTGCGCTACGATTATTCGCATTTATAAATATTTTCTAATACCAAATCCACCAAATCGATTAATAAGTAACAACAGCAGTATACTCATAATATACTATTTAATAAAAATTAAATAAAATCTTTAGGTATCAGAACTAAGAACTTTTTCATATTATCAGTTAGCAAATAAAAATGGCTTCACGCTTCACCCCACGTTACGACCCTCCTATAATTGGACCGAGAAAATAAAAAAAAAATTAAATACAAGGATTCCCTCGAGTAAAGCCAGAAATTAAAGTTAGTAGTGGAACAGCCCACTACTAACTTTAATTTGACAATTTATTCTAATCAATGTGCATACATTTGCCTAACAATTCACGTTAATTCGCATGCAACTGAAAACGTCTAACTAATAAAGCTTAATCGTCTTTTAATTAGTTTAATTCACAAACCGGTTACAACTGGTTGTTGTATAACGTTTATATATTTATTTATATAGATATTAGTTCTCATGACCCCAGTTTATTTGATGTATCCCGCTTGACAGATGTAATTAGATATGATGCTTGTATTTGTTTCAATTAATGTTGTGTTTAGTAGGTATTTTAAAATTATGGCTTTAAATCTAGTAAATATATAATATACTGTAAACGCGACATATTTAATACATATTTTTATTTCCTCGCTCTGGTAACAAGGCCAAGGCGGCGTTGAGTTCCGCCCTCAACAGGCAAAGTTTCAAGAATTCGGCGAGAAGTGGGGGACGGAAGTGTCTTAATGGGAACGGAGTGCCTTAACACTGTGTTCTCAGGTTGTTTCTGCCTACCCTGGTTTGAGCGTGAAGATAAGGTAATACAAAAAATTATATTAAAATATATTAATGATTGATACAATTTTAATCTACAAATAGAACAAGTAAAGATAGTAGGGAGTAGTTTTTCCAAATAATTGCCTACTTTCAATTATTTTGATTAGCTTCACGCTGAATCTGCGTATAGCGGAGTAGGCAATGGAAACCTAGTGTTAAGATACTACATTTCTTGCACTCGATTTTCGAGACATTGTGTATTAAATGGCGAAACTCCGAGCTTAATCTTGTTACCAGAGTGGGCAAATAATAAATTAATATACTATTTTGTATATATAATATTATTGTATAGTACATACACTCATAGCACCTCTTCTCTTTCCCTACACCACCGCCCTAAAGTTATTTAGCAATATCTCAGGAAATGGCACCGGTTGAATAACACCGACATTGGCATAGTAATGTAAAGTTTTTGCTATATTTTATAATAATAATTTTAAATTATACATTGTACAGTTAATGTCATCTTAGCTGTGAGTTGAGGTTTGATTATTTAAGGTATAAATAATAATTAAAAGAAAAAAAAATCTACTACTTTTATGTAATTATTTAGTGAACGAAATGTTATTTAATAAGAATTACCATTAAAATTAGGCCTATAATGATCTTATAGCCTCTACCTTAATATATTTTTTTCTATTCGAACCATTATGTAGTTTCTGAGATTAGAATAACTAAATAAACTCTTCTGTTTTATAACAGTAGTATAGAAGTAGGTATACATTACGATAATAAAGATTTTTAGTGAGTAATTTTAGTGAGCGTAGTGCAGTGGTTAATATATATGATTGTAAACGCGGTGGTTTTGGGTTCAATTTTAAATCATAGATTTACTCTTACCGCCTCAAATATATAAAAGAGATGCCAGTAGCTACAAAAAATATTAAATAAAGAACTGATTTACTATTAATTGCTTTTTAACGTAAAAAAATATTTAAAAAAATATACTTAATTAGTAGAAGTTTAAATGATGTCAATAAGTACACAGTTAACTGCTAAAGGCCATTGCATTGAGAGACAATGAATGAGTTATTTAGGTACAATTTAATGCACATGTACGTTATTATAAAACACTTATGTGCTATCGATGTTGTTATTATTTTGATTTTTTTTATATTTATCAGCTTCACGCTCTATCCCATGCACATGCACACAACAGGTTAGGCAGAGAGAACCTAGTGTTAAAACACTAGGTTCCCCACTTTCTGCCGAATTCTGGAGGCATTGTGTGTTAAGTGGGAGAACTCAACGCCGCGCTTTGCCTCGATACCAGAGCGAAGAAATGGAAATATACATTTTTAAGTAAATGTTTCATCTCCTCGAATGGGGATCGAACCCACAACCAGACGCTTTATGCCCCTGCGCTACGACTGACCTTTTTATTTTGATTTTTTTCTTCTTTGAAATTGAGATTCTAATGACTTTATTACGTTAAGCAAGGACGGTAGAAGGTACCTAATGTTAAAACACTCAGTTATCCACTTTTCCTCCAACATTCGAGATATTACGAGTTGAGCGGCTTAACTCTACGTCGCGCTTTGCATTAGTTACTGGAGTGAGAATATCAAAATATTTTTTCCTCCAAGTGGGAATCGAAGCCACATCCGTCATAACGGCCTAATATTATATTTGTATTTATAAATTTAGACCTAATAAATAATTTATTCCCTAACACCACAAAGCATCTGTTAACTGTACTAATTCATTTACACGTCTAGATAACAATAGTTCGTTTGACTTAATTAGGTAACTCTTGTATGCACAATCTGTGCATACTATGCTAACTTCATATATTTTCAGCATTCTGTTTTTTTAAGGAGGAAGAGCCAAATCATGCTGTTCATAAGTTATTATATAAAGACAAAAAAATATTTGTAAAAACAAAAACCCCGACTGCATAAAACTAAAAAGAAAATAAACAAGCCCAATAGTTTATTAGGATTAACCTATAAGTAATTCTTCAATCAATAAAATCTTTACCAGGAACAACGCATAATTTAAAGAGGTCCCGACTGATAATCCTAATAAACTATTGGGCTTGTTTATTTTCTTTTTAGTTTTATGCAGTCGGGGTTTTTGTTTTTACAAATATTTTTTTTTAGTTTGATGCAGTCGGGGTTTTGTTTTTACAAATATTTTTTTATTTTCATTTTTTTGTTAGATATTATTATGGTAATGATAATCATGATATACCTTTTTATAATTCTGAAATTGAGCTCTTGAATTTGATACCCATATTGTGGTATTCGAAACGAAAAAATATTTTTTCACTAAGTCCAATGGCGTCCCACAGCTGCCATGATTGTTTTCTTTTAACGTCACCTATCTAAGAACACTTTGGCTGCTAATACAAATCTAACGATACCTCAATTATATAAATCCGTTCAGCGGTTCTGGAGATATGAGGTAATAAAGAATATTACATACATACAAGATACGCGCGAAAAACATAACCCTTCCTTAGCAGTCGGGAATGAGATAAGTGATATCAGGGCAAATATAAGTTTCGAATTTTACAAGAAAGTTAATTCTGTCTATCTTGCTTGCATCAAAATTAAAAAAAAAAACCAGTCAAAAAATTATTAAACATAAAAAAAATTCTAAATCAAATTTCAGGCCAGAACTGTCATGTCGTAACTAAACCAAACCACAAATAAGAATAATAATAATATCCTAGTACCGGTATTTTGTCATGGATATTGATTGTCAAATGGTTGATGTCAAGTTCTTTTTGTTGTAGTTGAAGTTTAGTGAAAGTTAACCTTGGTCTGACCTTCTATAAAGCGAGCCTAGGATTACTCTATAGGTTATTAAATATATTAGGCTCTACTTAATAAGATCTTTGATTTTCGTGATATTTACACAATTCAAATAGAATTGGACATTGAATTACGGCGTTGAGTTCCGCCGCTCAACATACAATGCCTCTAGAATTCGGCGGAAAGTGAAGATACGGAATGTCTTAACACTACCTTGCTGTCTATTGAAATTTATTATTTTTTTATTCTGTATTAATAAAATACAGATGAAGCCATTGCTAAAATTAGTTAAGATATATTTTTAAATTATAATATTAGTGTAAATTTATATATTATTGACAAAACGTGACTTGACACCACTTTAGTTAAACGTCCAATATTATTTGCAGTTCAATTACTTTTAAGCTTTGCTTGAGTATTATATTTTGAGAGATATTATAGTTTGTTTAGGAGGATAGGTCTAATAGACAAACATACATACTTATGTTTGTACTGTGTAGCAGATTATTCCGATACATTTACGAATTAGATACAGTTTACGAAAACTGTTCAAAACTAGATTTTAAATCTGGAAATACATTTTGTGTTGAGGCCATTGTGCTGGTCACGATTCGTTGTCGATCCACATCATATACTTGTATGAGAAATATTCTTACGGACGAAACTTGACCGGAACATGGTATTAATGCTCTCATTATTTCTTTCATATAAGAATATTTAAAAAAACGAATGAATTCACTGTAATTTGAATCCATACTTTTTTCATTTCCTTTTTCTGGGAGACAAAGCATGCCGTTGCAGTATGCCACCCAACATGTGATTTTTCGAAAACTTGAACGAAAAGTAGGGGATGGAATATCTTAACTCTCAGTTTTCTTTGTCTCTAATCAAAAATATATTTAAAGTTGCAAAAACCTAAAATAAAATGTAAAGCTATTGCATAATTTATGTTATTTTGATGAAATATCTATTATTATTATTATAAAGAATTTAGTAATACTGTATTCACCAACACTATTTCATTGTTGAATTTTTTTATTAACTTCCTGTTTAGATAAAAGATTTGAACCAGTCATATCGTTTAATCTTAAAACTACAGCATTACTTATGTACTACGTGCATTGAGGACAATACAGTTCTTGAATACAATTAGTCCTCTTTTGTTTTCACAAAATCCAAACAAGTAGCTGTGTGATCGTACACAGCAGTGGATTTGTATTCATTACAACTCTGAAATGTAGAAATGTGGCGACATAGAGTTAGACGATAGTTATGGGTTCGATTATTTAAATTGAAAATGTATGTTTTTTCTTATTTGATCGACAAAATAGATTGTTAAGTTTCGCCAATATTATTACTTAAATAGAAAATAGAGAAAAGAATGTCATTATTCCATGCTTCTTTTTTATTATAGCTTCTCGCTGTGTCCCACATATATAGCAGAGTATGCAAAGGGAACCTGGGAACCTTATGTTTAAGACACTTGATAGACGCACGCTAGTATCCCTGCGCCTTGGCTAGTATCCCTGCGCATTGTCTATGCTCTTGCCTTTGACTTATTTTTTAAACACTTACCGGCTTACTAAACAACAACATTTTAGACACACGCCTTAAATTTTGATAGTCCCTCACAGCACAATCACATTCTTCCTCGTCAGAACAGTTCATAGTATAAACGTGTCGACGCATTTCAATTAAAAAACCAAATCAAAAATAATATTAAAACTCGCAATTTAAGTTTAAGTTGAAAAGTTTAAACAAACAAAAAAGTTAAGCACTAAAAAAAATAAGTTGAAAATCGATTATAATCTTTTTTTTATTGTAGTGGCGCTATAAGTCTAGACGACCGATCACTCAGGTGTGTTGTCGTAAACTAATAGTAAGAACAGATTTTGCATTAGGAAATCAACATTTGTTAAACAATGAGAGTATTTTTAACCGATTTCAAAAAAAAGGCTGAATTCAATTGTATGCCTGTTACGTGAATCGATTTTGATGATTTATGTGTGGTTTAGTAGATCATACTTCATATGTTACCAATAAATTTTATGAAAATTGATTTTGGGTTTTTTTTGAAAAGCCCTAAATCAATCTTTTATGAAAAGCCCTAAATCAATTTTGTCTCTGCCCTAAATCAATCCGTAAAAACAAAAAATATAATATATAAATGACGTTTTGGTTTATGGTTTTGTTTTATTTTTTTTCGTTGTCTTACCTTTTCTGGTACATAATAAAGAAATTTTCTCTTGAAAAAAAAATGTTTTGTGTCTTAATTTTAGAGTGCATCTTTTACTTTGTTACAATTCCGCCACGCCGGCCTCTGTTCAGATACTTTCTACAAACTTTGTATATACAATGCGAATTTTTGTTACAAAAAAAATGCGTCAATTTTATAGTATTTGAAAGTTTTGATTAAAAGTTTTTATAATGTCAAGTTTCGATCTAGATCTAAAATTTTGACAATTTGTTTTGGGAATTTGAAGCAAAAGAAAACAGGCAAAATTTTACCTTACTTATTTCTTATGCAATAGGGTAGGCCGACAGAACCGCTTATGATGACACTACCATGTTCAATTAGAAAGAGCGCAGAGATCTTTGTTAAAAGTTATGTTTTTTAAGCCGTTTAGATTCTCCACTGAGAGAATATACAACTACTGCGAATTATTGACCGTTCGAAAGCTATATATACTCCAAAGTACTTTAAAAGTGCATAGAGTCACCACGTTCTCAAGTAACTCAAATCAACATAATAAAAGAAGAAATGTGACGGCATATATTCCTCCTATGAGAACAAAATTTGGAAATAGC
>JAATLQ010038458.1:0-109099 GCA_013421005.1 Heliconius erato x Heliconius himera | reverse complement strand
TCTAGAGCAGGTTATCGCTTGAGACCACGGCCATGGAACCAACGCCCAAATGTCGTTCGGAGCTACTACGGAGATGGACGAGAGAATGCTTCAATTCTGCGCCTGGCTCTATAGCAAAGTAAATTTAGAAGCGATTGCACGTATTTTGGAGTTATCCAATAATTATAATGTATTTCGTCGCAGCATTGTTGGTTACATCTTTCGTTTAAGTATTTTTGGGTAAGAGAATAGTAGGTAGTGTGTTGTTTATAATTTCTTTCGTTTAAGTTTTCTGTTGTTTGTGTCATTTGTTCAGGTGTGTGTTTTTTTAAACAATTGGAACATCCTTATTGGAGTTACGAAAATGTAGGTTGCATTAAGGTTTCAATAATTTTCACATTAGTAATCTTAAGTGCTTTGCAAACATAGGTACATTATATGAATAATTCAGTAGTTAAAGCGGGCGAAGCCGCGAGCGGGTCGCTAGTTAAATGATAAATCATTACACAAGTAGGTAGCTATATCTTGTTGCACAAGGATATGAGATATTATATAATATTTTATGTACATATATTTAATATTAGCGACACGCTTGCGGCTTCGTTCGTTTGAATTTTCGTTTACTAATCTGATTTAGTATAATGTTCTACATTATCAATTTAAAGACAATAGCCATATATTGCAAACTAACTTTTCGACAAAATCAACGAACAATATTTTATAGTGTGATAACTTTTTTATTTATTAATCAATTTAAATCGGTTTAATTTTGCATCCAACAAACAGTACAGAATGTTAAAAAAATCATCGTTTTGAGTGCTATCTTTATCTTTCGAGATAAAAAATTTGCTTTCGAAGAAACCCTGTTTCTTCGAATTCTTTCTCTTATTGCTTTGATCGTCTTTTTCATAGGAACACTACGTGATCTGATCCGGTTTTTTTCTGCACCCAAACATTTTACTTTTTTTATATTTTTTTTAACTTATATCAAGAGTGTGGAAGATTTGAAAAAATATATTTTTCTCTATACCTACTTTATGTAATGTAATTTGGTTCTATTTATCACTCCATTCTTTTTAAATGTCTCAAAATATTTTATAGTATATAGCCGCGAAAATAAGACAAGACAATCCTGCAAAAATGACGGATTCCAAATTTAAAAATATATTTTTTTGTTTATTTTTATTTTTTACAGTATTTAATAAATAAATATGATTTATGGCCAGTACTGTACATATAAATGAAAACCTTAAAGTAATGAATATTTCGTGATCCAAAACCGTAATACATGTTTTTAAAATCTTTGATTTTAAAAACATGTATTACGGTTTTCACGGATTCACTTTTTCACGGATTCTATTCTTTATCTATATTGTATGTTTTCACGTCGTGTAAAATTTCATAACAGTATGTCCACGAAAAGAGGTTTAGTTTTATAGGTTTTAATTATTTAGCGAATTTCATACAAAATGCAGCAAAATAATACAAAAATGTTCGTATCTTTTGATTGAGTTCGCTTAAACTTAAAAGCTTGATTTTTTCTGCGCTTCAAGGGACCATAGACTTGAATATTTACGTGTTACTGAACAGACGGACAGACGGAAAACAAAGTGACCTTGTAACAATTCTATTTTTACCTTTTAAGGTACGGAACCCTAAAAATCTGTTGATACTGTTTAATTAAGACTTTTGAGTTAATAATTAGGGTTCCAATTGAAAATGGCGCGCTGCCTTAAAACAAATTATGCACAGATAATATAATGAATATGATTTTTTATTTCTTAATTTTTTTTATATTAAGTATAAATAACACAGAAGTACTTTAACCGCAACGTACTTAATTATCATAATATCATATTTCTTGGAAATACTGCGGTATTAGGTAAACACAAGTATTCGTATATAGAATTGGTTAAGTAATCTGCATTTTATAGATATTTTGGTGGTGTTATCTTTCTTTTATATAAAAATGTATGAGTGAACTCAAGAATACCATGTATGAAGGAGCATTCTCATTCCTTCAAAGAGTTTATTTCATTAGATACGTTAAGTGAAGCGAGCGGTGGAGGACGAGTGAAACGCGGTTCAAATGCCCTAATTTTCCGTCACTCAGGCATTAGTGTTGAGTGGCGAAACTCAACGCCGCGCTATACCTTGTTACCAGAGTATGCTTAAACGCTAAGATCTCAGGAACTTCTGATTGGATTTATTTTTATTTGTGAGTGTTATGGGTTATATAGCATTACGATTTAATTTTTAGTAACCCTTAAATAATGAAACAACAATGATAAGGAACGCCATTGTATTACTTTAAGCGCATGGTATAGTTATATACAGGATGGTAGAGGCAGCGCTCCTTTCACGGAAACAGCATATAGGGTAATATATTTCAAACCCATACCTAAAGAAATTAATCAAGATAACTCAACAGTTTAGAAATAGGATTTTTTTCATTTCATTTCCATACCTGTATTTTGTGTGACGCAGTTACGCAAAGATAACATACAACTACAAAAATACGACTAAAGGTTAAACAACATTGAACTTTGTCGCTAATACCTACGACTCTATTTCTGAATGAGGCTTGTGCGGCGGTTTCCCTTTGATAGGTTTATGTGTGCGTGCGTCGTTCTCGACAAATGGCGTTTTATTTCAAAACGACAATTTTATTATTTATTTTGTTTGAAAAAAAAATCTTTTTTCTGAAAAAGTAATAATAATAAGAATTGTATTAGGCTTTCATGGAGTAGTTAAAAGTTTAAAACTATGGTTTCATTTAAAGTGGTGCTGAAACTTCCACCCTGTATATGTGAGTACATTGTATTACAAAAACATTCATTTAATTAGTTCTAAAATAAAGTTCGCGATACCCCATATCTATCTCTTATAAATAAATCACAAAAAATATTTTTTTTTTAAATTTAAGAAAAAGTGATATTTCACATTTTTTTATTATAAAGATCATCATCATCAAGGAAATTTTATAAAGATAAGCTTTGGCTTTTACAGCATGTAATTTAACAGCTGATACTTTTCGAGAAAATGTAAATTTAAAATAATATAACGCTCTGTTTACTTCCGCTCGAGTACCACGGGGAACGCCCTTGCCACCGATTGTGTCCTCGCAAGCAGCCACGATTGAATGTATAAATTATATAATCAATTTTATGACAAATACAGCATAATAAAAAAAAATATAGGTGGTATGCGGGCGAAGCCGCGAGTGGGCCGCTAGTATAATATACATATGCAACTATATTAAAATGTGAGTGTGACATAAATATGCTCTATCTTATTTTTACCTGACTAAACAAGTATGAACGAAATTACTATAAAAAAAGGTTGAGATTTGAAACAAAACTTGAAAGACCTGTTGAGTTTGGTACGCCATTACCAATTTAAAAAATGGGCCCGGAGTTACTTTGACCTCAGTCGTGGCTTATAATTGTATTTAATGGTACAGTAATATAGTTCTCTACAATAACTTCCTTTTTCCAAGTTTAATTTCCTTCATAAATACAAAGGCTTTTAATGTGTTTTATGTCATTATCCAGTGAAAGATTATTCCATTCTGTATTGTCTTTTAGTTCATCAAAAATGAGTCCACAGCTTTTTATTTTTATTTTTTCAGCTTCACGCTGTATCCCGCAAGTAGCAGAGTAAGTAAAGGGAACCTAGTGTTAAGTTCCGTTCCTTTTTTACTTTTCGCCGAATTCTCGAGGAACTCAAGGTCATGCTTTACCTAGACACCAGAACGAAAAAATTAAAATACTAAATATATCATTTACTTGAATGGGAATCGAACCGACAACCTGTCGAGTTTTATTTTATACACTTGTGCCCCTGTACCACGACTGGTTTTGAATGCAGTCTTTTTTTATGGTGTCCATTACAGTTAGTGTTATAAATGAACAATAAAATATTGCATGTGTTTAAATTCTACTTCAAATCTAGTATAGGGAAATATTCATTATTATCGAAGAATATTTCTTCTGTTGTCTTTAGATACAAAAAAAGTATGACTGAAATGTGAAATGATTTATATCATTATTTTAACTTAAAAAAATCTATAAACCCTTATATAATTCAACTAAAACGACTTACTTTGGTACTATTTCTGTTTATCATTAGTAGCAACATGTCATTAAAGTTCTCGAAAATAACAGTACCACGAATAAATTAAATAATTTTGCAATTGCGCTTAAATGACTTCAGCAAAAAAAAATTGTACTGGGTGGTAAAATGTCAGTTTTAAATAAGCATATTTTACTTTTACAAAACAAAAAGGTAATAAGATCTGTTATGAAATTTTAATATCGCTTGCAAACAGTTTCCGATTGAATAAATATGTCATTAGATATAGTATATTGCGTACATTTCAGTGTGCTCTAAAAATGTTGCTAGATAAAAAAATATTACATATAAACAAATATTACATTTACCAAAATAATTACAGTAAATTGTTGATTTCACATTGCTATATTAAAAAAATCATTTACATATTTATTTTTATTTATAGAACAGAAAGAAAAATTATGTCAATGACAAAAACAGATTTATTTATCTTTTAGTATATCAAAGTTACATTAAAATTAATAATGAATTCACATTAATAAGAAATAACCATTTTTATTAAAATACTGTAAATCATTTTACGGTCATTATACAAATTATTTACCTAATTAATAAGCGATATGTTGTAATATTTTGAATCATTTAGAACTAAATTACGATTATTTAAGTTATATTTCAATGTCGAAACGATTATTTTATATTTTATAAAAAAATAAACAAGGCCCTTCCGTGTTCGACCTCAAATTTTCGAAACTTTATATTTTATGACTATTTAGGTTGGTTGTTAACTTATAATGTTTTGTCATAAAATAAAGAAAAAACTTATTTAGATTAAAAACATCGATCCTACTATATGTATATTCCTAAAATGATTGACCGCGAAGGGTCATCACCATTCGTGTTATTAAAAAAATATTATATAATAAATATATTATTATTTGTGGACCAAAACAAGATGTTAAAAAAGGAGGGGTTAAAATCAATATAGATTGATTGACTTATATCCTATTATTTTGTCCATTTATCATGTTTTAAAATATAACAAGACGAGAAAACTTAATAAAAACAACAAAAGTAACAACAGAATCACAATAGTACTGATACTGATACCGATAGTTAAAAATGGCGGATATAATTTGACCGATGGCAAAACACATTTTTTCACATTTAAATGTAAAATATTCGCATTATCTGTGCTCTATAAATCTAATTTATTACAGTAGTTTAATTTTGTAGTATTAAAATGCGTATCAAGTTTGGGGACAAATTAGCTTTTGGGTGCTTTTATATGTCAAGTATTTAAAGATTATTATGAAAATTAATAAAATAATATTTATGATACCGTAAAATATGGTTAATTGTATAAGATATTTTTTGATTTGAAATTTGATTTTTACAATGTTTAATAAATCCATTTCTTTTTACTTCAATTTTAATGAAAATGCACGTTATAATTTGCAATTTTATTAAAATTGAAGTGTTATATATTATTTAGAAATACAACTATATAGGCCAGTCGTGGCGCAGTGGCACAAAGTGTGATTGTAAGTCAAACCGACTGGCTGTGGGTTCAATCCCACTCGAGGAGATGAAATATTTCCATTTCTTCTTGAGTTTATATTTCCATTTTTTCGCTCTGGTGTCGAGGGAAAGCGCGGCGTTGAGTTCTGCCACTCAACCCGCAATGCCTCCAGAATTCTTCAGAAAGTGAGGAACGGAGTGTCTTAACACTAGTTTCCCTCTGCCTACCTTGCTGTGTGCGCGATACAGCGTGAAGCTGATTTATTTTATTTATTTTGTATAGGTCACGATCAATGGAGCTTATACCGTACACTAATAAAAAAATATCTATAGATATACGGATGTAACTTGACTTATAAATCAGCCGAAATTTAAAAATGAAGTGACTTGATAAAAGATTGAGTAGTAAGAAGATTAAACTTCGCTTTCCTGTGACCTTCGAGAACAATGTCAATGATACTGGGGGAAGGTCATGCAAACAGCATGAGGAACCACATAGGAGCTTGTATGAAAAAGTGGATGACAGTAAAAAGGGCGAAAGGGGACCAAAAGGGCGTATGCAGCAAACATGCAATTATACAAGCTTAGTGTCTAGTATCTATTAAATATATTAAAGTATTTAGATCGTTACTTCAAGACATTTGGTAAGTTATCACATGTAATATATGTGTACTTCCGTGTTACATACTCCATGTACCAAAGTTCGTTGGGAATTGAAGGTCATTTGCTCTAGTAAATGACCTTCAAAATAAAGAGAAAATAAAGAAAATAGACTTTTTTAAAAGTGATAGTCAATATTTTCAAATTCAGCTTCACGCTGTATCCGTACGTAGCAGGGTAGGCAAATGGAACCTAGTGTTAAGACGACGACAAGTTTTCGAGACATTGCGTGAGGTGGAACTTAAAGCCGCGGTCTTGCCTTGGTACCAGAGCAGAGCAGTATTGGAAATGTATAAATAATTATATTATAATTCAGAAAATTTATAAATAATTAATTCCCCCGAGTAGGGACGGAACCACAATCGTCGCGTTACAGTTACACGCGTTACACGCTTGTGCCCTTGCGCCAACAGCCTCAAAAAGTAAAGCGAAAATCTTAAAAGTTAAGATCCTATCAATACATTGGTTAAGATTATAATAACAAAAAACGCTCACAAACGGATTGCACAATACTTATTAAATATGTGTAAAGAAATATGTTTCTAGTTGCGTTACTATAATTACAATTATTATAATGTGAATATTTAATGTTTTTACTTGGGACCAGTATAAATAATTAGAAATTGTCGTTGACAGTGGCCACTTAAACGAATTATAATGAATGGAGACTGGAGGAGCTTAAACCAAATACGCTTCAGTATACCTTACGCCACCGCCCAGACATAAGGTCTACGACATCATATTCAAATCAATCAAAATCAATTTATCTAAGAAAGTGATCTAAATCAAATAATTTCTAAAGACAAATAAGTGAAAGAGTTCCCAAAGTTTCCAAATACAATAAAATATTTTAATTATAAAAAAAAATATTTAAAAAACAACGGCTAAATGTTACATATTAGGGTTTAATTATATAGTATAAAGTGAAAGAAAAAAAAGTTTGTAATCTTTAGTAAGATTATTTATAAGACAAATCGAGCTAACAATTGGAGGTTCTATAGATAAATCTCAGTATAGGATTAAATGTACAAGTAAAATTGCATTATACAAGTATAACGTGAAAGGAGTGAAATGTATTAATGTTAAGAGTGAAAAAAAGTGAAAAATTTTGAAAATGACGACAGAAACTCGAAAATCTATTAGCAGAACCAGAATTGTGTTGTCGCAGGTTAGTTTTTTATATTTTTAAGGTCATATTTTGAGCAAATATGTAAATTAAATTCGTTTTTGATTTAAAAAAATGTGGGTGAGTCAACATTTTTATTGGATTTTTGTAAATAACAAGATCACAGACCTGTTTCCTTCGTTTAATCTCCAAAAAAAATATTCAACAAAATTTATATTAATGTTACGAATATTAAATTCGAAAATATTTTTGATGTTTTACATATGTATCGGCTAATATCGTCCCATAATTATGTATAAGTAACTTAAATAAAAAAGCAGCTTTTAAGTCATATAAATGATCTTGAATCAAATCTCATTGAAATTCACGCTATATCAAGCACACAGTAGGGTCGGTAGAGGAAACATAGTGTTAAGACACTCCGTTTCCCCCTTTCCGCCGAATTCCGGAGGCATTGCGTGTTGAGTGGCGGAACTCAACGCTGCGCATTGCCATGACACCAGAGCGAAGAAACGAAAATATAAATTTAACTAAATATTTTATTTTCTCGAGTGTGGCTCGAACTCTTTGTACGCCACGACTGGCCTCACTTATATTAATATTTTTTATAATTATAAGTACCTAATAGTAACCTCCATATGATTTAAAATATAAATATAGCTATTTACTAAATTTTTTTATTGTCTTTACATATTATTATATGAATTTTTACGATATGAATATACTTTTCATAAAAAATTTTGCTAGATAGTTTTAAACCGGAAATCGGTTCAATTTTTTTCCAATCTGAGCTACGTACAAACTAGTTTCCAACTGATTGTTGTATAAGACAGAGACGGACGAGGCAAGCTAATTTAATGATATACAGAAATTCCTTTCGAAAATTAGATAGATAGGAATACCGCTTTAAATAAAAATTAAAAGATACAGTTAAGATTACTAAGTTTTTATTTAAGAAAGTCCCATGTAAGTGTATATTCTATTTATATATATATTTTTAAATAAATTAAAATTAATAAATTCTGTTTTTGTTAATAATAAAGATAGTTTAGAGCCATAGTGTAAGAAGCTAGTCATAAACTCGTCAGGATGTGGGTTTGATTTTAAATGAAATATTTCTTCGTTCTGGTAACGCCCTGTTGAGTTCCGCCACTTAAAACGGAACATTTCGACCGGGAAGTCGGGAAAGGAAGTATCTTAATAAGAACTGAGTGTTTTAACACAATGTTAACAAACAAGGGAACCTACTGTATCCCTCATGTAACAGGTTAGGCAGAGGATCATCCCTCTGCCTAACCTATTCTAGATACAGCGTCAATCTAAAAAAGTTAGATTTGTAAAAAAATAACAATTAAACAACTTTCTTTGAGGCCGATCATGGCGCAGCGGCACGAGGTGTGACTGCAAAACCGACTGGGTTCGATCCCCACTCGAGGAAATGAAATATTTACTTAAATTTATATTTCCATTTTTTCGCTCTGGTGTCGAGGTTAAGCGCGGCGTTGAGTTCTGCCACTTAACACGCAATGCCTCCAGAATTCGGCAGAAAGTGGGGAACGGAGTGTCTTAACACTAGGTTCCCTCTGCCTACCCTGCTGTGTGCGGGATACAGCGTGAAGCTAATTTATTTAATTTATTTTTTTAAA
The DNA here is from genome assembly GCA_013421005.1 of Heliconius erato x Heliconius himera. Lineage (NCBI taxonomy): Eukaryota > Metazoa > Arthropoda > Insecta > Lepidoptera > Nymphalidae > Heliconius > Heliconius erato x Heliconius himera. The sequence continues at coordinate 100,093 of JAATLQ010038458.1, read as the reverse complement.
CAACTTTCTAAATATAACGAGGGTATATCTACACTATAATAAAATACGCCAATACCTAATACAATCTAAATACGAATCTTATAAATATTTTGTTTGTATTTTAACAATTTTATCTTTTTGAATGAAATTAGTTTAGGCATAAAATTTTAATGTAGTAGTTGATTATCCTCAAAATAAGTGTTCAATTATATATTTAAGTAGACACAAGCAACAAGTGAAATGTCTATATAAAATACGGGTCTCTAGAAAAGTATCAGCTTCACGCTGAATCTAGTGTTAAGACACTCCGTTCCCCATTTTCCGCCACGTTCTGGAGGCATTGTATGTTGAGTGACGGAACTCAACGCCGCGCTTTGCCTCGACACCAGAGCGAAGAAATGAAAATATAAATGTAAATAAATATTTCTTTTCCTCGAGTGAGGATCGAACCAACAACCAGCCGATTTTACAGTCACATTTTGTGCCCCTGCGCCACGACTGACCTCAACTATACGTATTTATGTGTAGGTATTAATTATGTTTATTAGCGTTACCCGATTTAAAAGATAACGATAAAAAACTGAGTAATTAAAAAGATTTCTAAACATGTCGCTTCCTTCTACATGCCTGTCACATGTCATTAAGATTCAATATAAAAAATCATTCAATATAAAATTAACATTTACAAAGCTTGCGGCTTTTATAATATATAATATTAGTCGTATGTATGTATGTACGTGTACGTCGTATGCATACATCAATCAACTTTTACAATCTTGTTCTGGTTTATGAGGACAGAACATAGCTGCTGATAATCTGGATTGAAAACATTACTTAATGACAAGGTAAAAATAATAAAAACATATTTAAATCAAAATATGCTTCATTTAATTAGGCCTTTACAAGTATTTTTTTAGTCTATTTTTTTTTTGTGTCAGTAATGCCCGTCCTACAAGACGCTTTCACCCGGGTACTATATTATATAAGGATGATAAAAGCCCAGTCAAGTGCGAGTCCTAATTTCAGGATTTTAGGTCAGTGAAAATTGACAAACTTTAGTATGTGTTTGTGAACTTAAAATAAAAAAAAAACTAGTACTTTGTTATATGAAGAGTTTAAGTAGACATTTTTCAATATTTCATATATTCAAGTATGCTTTGTTGGCAGTTATTTTAGAGTTGGCAGAACTAAGAGTTCTCGTATCTGAGTATAATTTTATTTATTTTTAAATTAACTTTACCTTTCGGACTATTTACTACGAACGTTCTTTTTCCTGTTTAATTTTTTTTTTCTTTCAACAGAACTATTTTTAAAAATGATCAGGAAATTTTATTTTTCTTATCCTTATGTGTGCAGAGCTCGCACCGATTTTAATTTGCAAAAAAGAGAAGTTAGCAGATAATTTTTTTAAATACTTTTTCCAGGGTAAAAACGCCAGAACTATCAGGAACTATAGAACTTAGCTGCATGTGAAGAGAACTCAATTTTATTTTTGATCTGCTGGGCAATGCTCTGCTAAGTTCACCGACATCTTTAGTATGCGGGCGTATGGACTTTTTTTCAAAAAGTTAAAATTTTCACTTACTCGATTTTTTTCCTTTATTTCTATTGTCAGTCCTCACTTCGTACCAAATTTCATAACTATGGGTCCACGGGAAGTATCGTATAGGTTTTGATTACCCGACGAATTTCATACAAAGTGCACCAAAACTGATGCTTAAATGCTTGAATCTTTTGATTGCGCTAATTTAGAAGCTTGATTTATTCGTAGCTTTAAATACAAAATATTCTTTATTCAAATAGACTATTGTAAGTATTTTTGAATCATTAAATGAACGTATAAAAAAAGCTACCACAGGTTTGGAAGGCAGTTCTTCTGAGAAGAGTCGGCAAGAAACTCAACAGTTGCTCTTTTCAATGTCAATGGTATAATCTACTTATTACATAAGCTGGCAGCTATGTTGCATCACGTTCAATAGATAGTAATTTTATGCATCTTTATCCTGTCAATATTCTTGAGTGTTATCAAGGACCTAAATATTGGATATAATGATTTCAGCTTTATACCTACACGCGATCTCGAGATGGATAGTCTTGACAGGCGGACAGACGAACGACAAAGTGATCCTACAAGGGTTCCGTTTTTACTTTTTGAGATACGAAATATTCCTAAAAATCCGCAAAATAAATTTTCTTAAACATTTTATTGCCTGAGATTATTATTGGCTTGATGACTTGAATGACCAGAAAAGGGTAAAATTTCGAACCATGCAGAACTGGATAAAAATAGTTGAAAATGACCACCTCCATCCACTCTTTCAATTTATCTTCAGTCATTCTAAATATTAAAAAAAAAAACATTTTCTTTATATCTGAAAGTTATAATTATAAATTAAATATTATATAAAATTAAAACAAATGCTTGGGACCAGTAGTGCGGCAGGGGCACAAAGTATGACTGTAAATGCAACTGGTTGTGGGTTCGATCCCCGCTTGAGGAAATGAAATATTTACTTAAATTTATGTTTCCATTTCTTCGCTATTAAAAAGAAATGTAAAAAAGTATCTCCGACGACGACACTATTATGGCACAATTATGAGGTCTGACTGACTCTTCACAAAGTGTGTTTTAAGAAGACATTTTTTTTTTTCAATTGACATACTCGTATGTAGATGACTGTTTTTGGAATGACGTTTAACTTTATTGTCAAAAGAGACTGACACGATTGCACACATTCATGGGCCCAGAATGAAAATGGTATGATTTCATCATTCCCTTCATGAAACTTCTGTCAGTTTCCGCAATCTAAGAGCTGAGCTATTAGAGATTTTTTAAAAGGGAGGTTAAATTCGCAGCACAATCGACCTGTATAAAATAGGTGATTACTGGGAAAAAATCCGTGAAAAAAGCATCAGCCGTTGAAAATACCAAACAAATGGGAAACCACTCAAAACTTAGGAAACTAGTAAAGCGAAAAATGTTAAAATCCTTAGACAAGGTGTCAATGTCAATTAGCTGTCACATCTGTCATTTAAAATATGATAAATTTTAATCGATTCAAAAGGATTTCTTTTTATTTTTTCAGTAATTAATTGATATTTTTTTATTTATACGGTAACTATACTAATAGGTGTCAAGCTAATGTTACAACAATCTTACTACAATATCGAATTACTATATATAACTACTATATATAAAATATTTTTTTTATTATTTTTGTGTAACAAAATCAAAGTAAGTTTTACATTATGTAAAATTATATTTTACATTTTAGTTCGTTGTTTGAAGTCGGTTTTTCTTTTTGTTAAAAAAATATTTTATTTCTAATATAAAGATTTTTTAAGGCGTACGTAAGTCTATAAAAGTTTCAATTCACACGAGGGAATTAAATATTTACTATGTTCATTTCTTCGCTCTCTCACTCAACGGTTTAAGAATTCGGCGGAAAGTGGAAAACGGAAGTGTCTTAATGGAGAACAACTTAACACTAGGTTCCCAGCTGTATCGCAAATGAACAAATCTAATTTAGGCGGTTTATAGATTACGAGCTTAATAACAAAGTCGTGTCCAGCGTGGCGCAGTGGCACGAGGTGTGACTGTAAAACTGACTGGTTGTGGGTTCGATCCCCACTCGAGGAGATGAAATATTTACTTAAATTTATATTTCAATTTCTTCGCTCTGGTGTCGAGGTTAAACGCGGCGTTGTGTTCTGCCACTCAACACGCAATGTCTCCAGAAATCGGCAGAAAATGGGGAACTGAGTGTCTTAACACTAGGTTCCCTCTGCCTACCCTGCTGTGAGCGGGATACAGCGTGAAGCTGATTTTTTTTTAACTAATAAAAAATGTGTCGTCTCCATAATACTCGAACATGTCAATACAATTTTAGTACTTCATCTAAACCGGTATAGTATATTTTAAAGGTTACTAACGATTGTGTACTAAAATAATAATTATTATTATTTACACCTGTTAATTAGGAATAGCCGTGAATAGGAAGACCTTTAGAAGACTGGACGACCTTTTACACGATGTATCTCATTAAGATCTCGTTGCGCAACATTCAATTAAAATTATATAATTCTATTACGCTTAGATCTTATCCGTAGTTATACTAACTTATTGTATTATTTATTGTATTGATGATATAAGATTAAAATTTTGTACAAGAGAATATACTCAAGGATACAAGAGAATAGAAGAGAATATACTCAAGGATCATGGACTTCCCAAGGACTGTCCACTTCGCCTATCGCGTCGAATGGAAAGGAAGGCAGTGCCTGAAAGTTGAGATCTATGTGTAGGTTTAGAGATCCCCGAAATCTCATCTTCAACTAAATCTTAAATGACATTACTAACACTGCGTTTGCAATACATAGTTTTAATTTCTTAAACACGATTATGGTTAATTGTCTCCAATAAATAGTAATAAAAAGATCAGATACAATTGATGAAATTTCTTTTCCAGGTTATAGCATGTTCCGCCCTAAACGTTCTTCTGATCGGTCTTGGTATGTCGATAAGTTTCGTCACCATGGTCATCCCCGATGTGTTAGATGCTAAAGAAGGAATATCTTTAAATAAAAAACAAGCATCTTGGTTTGGTATGTTGTTTTCTTATGTTTTATAATATCTAAAGCTTTAATTCAACAATTTCTAATTTCTGTCGAATCTGTGACTTTAAAGAGAATCTTTTTCTTTTTAAAATCCTGTTTCACAATTAAAATTTACGGTTCAACCTTTTTACTAAAATAACATAGAACATTCGAAGAATGTTGGTTGTTAATATTCCCAAATTGTAATAAATTAAACCTTGAATTAATTTTTATATGTAATAAAAAACCATCTGTGACCGAAATTAACTTCATCTATCTGACGTGGGTTGATATTAAAAAAAAACTAGTTTTATTTTTATGTAACTGATGTAAAACAAATAGTTAAATATCCTCATTTCAAGCAAAATTTTAATCATGTAAATATATTACAGTATTTACTGTATTCACTCTCTAAAGATAACAGTTGTAAAATAGTATAAGTTTATCATAAGTTGATGGTTCTTAATAATTTTATATACTAAGAACACAAGGACTTATGTTACAAAAACATATTGCAGTAATAAATTATGCAAATAAGTTGTAAATGTTGACTGTTTACGAGAATCGTATAATCGTATCAACAAAGACGTTGGTTTTTTACTATAATAATAATACAGTTCTCAGTTGTCATATAACCATTAAGATTTTTTTTTATTTTCTTAGCTTTACGCTGTATCCCGCACAAAGCAGGGTGGGCAGAGTAAAACTAATGCTTAGCTTAGTTTCCGTTTCCCATTTCATCCGAATTCTGGAGTATTATTAAATATTCAATGAAGTAAAATATAGAATTTAAAGCATTTTAGTATTTTATTTATAATTTTATTTTAAGCAGCTAAGACTAGCTAAGTTTTCAGTGTACATGAAGGTGGACTATTGGTGTCTTTTATTAAGTTAAATATGTAATGGATTTATAAATCCATCAATCATCCATCAATCATCATCCAATCAATGCTATAGCATTTTCTTGTAAAATATTCACTAAATCATTTAGATAGCTTTCATAAGCTGTTTAATTTTGTACAGATAAGCTTAGGGCAAGTGAAAATGTTGTGAGGAAGGGATCCGTCGTCTAGGCACATTCACACTGTGAGTGGTTCCTGATCCTGATTTTAGCTAGGTGTACATGTGTGCCCAAGATGAAAGCGACAAACAGTTGATATACTCATAATTCGCCGTGCAGTAAATCTTAAAACAAAACAAGGTCGCCTGGAGATATTAGGTTAAATAGCAGCATAATACTTACCTTTCAAGATTTTGACAATTCCCATAATTCAGACCATCCAAATGACTTAATGCAAACATCCAAATGACTTAATGCAACAGACAACACATGCTGGGCCGAAATAAAAAAGTGAGCTAAATTACCACACTGGATGGCTAATTTAGCGCAAGAGTCTGCAGATTCATTACCACTGACACCAGCAGAATGACCTGGAATTCAAGCCAAAGTACCATCCTAACCTTTTAGATAACATGATGTACAGTTCTTCAGGAATCCTTAAAATAATCGAAGACTTTTAATTTACTATGAAATGGATTTCCATTTATAGCCAATACGTAGCTTAATGATCGAGAGGTCTCTTTGAGATCATGGGACTCTGTGAACCAGATTACTTCTAACAAAGCAACAGCTTCTCCAGTAAACAAAGAAGATTAAAAAAAAAAAATTAAATTAGCTTCAAGCTGTATCCCGCACACAGCAGAGTAGGCAGAGGGAACCTAGTGTTAAGACACTCCGTCCCCCACTTTCTGCCGAATTCTGGGGGCATTGCGTGTTGAGTGGCAGAACTCAACGCCGCGCCACCAGAGCGAAGAAATGGAAATATAAATTTAAGTAAATATTTCATCTCCTCGAGTGGGAATCGAACCCAGAACCAGTTTTGCAGTCACACCTCGTGCCGTTGCGCCACGACCGGCCTCAAACAAACAAACAAACAAAGAAGATTCAGGCGGATATTGAAATTGTAACATAATATTGAATTTTGATATTCAGCAAGCTGCACTAATACAGCTTTCCTTTGAAAGGTTTGATGCATCGTAAAGATAAGGATGTCGTTTGAAAAAAAATATTTACTATGGATTGAAATTGATTGAACCAAGATTAGTAATGGCAGAAGGATGGTGTATTATAGCCTTATGAAGCGTACGGAATAAAGGATAAGATGGAAAAGGGATGATAAGGGAGCAAGGGATGAATAAGGAAGAGAGATAAATTTAAAGAAACTATTGAGGAAGTATGGTAGTGGCCTGCCCCGAGGGATGATCTCCGGTAAATCAGATAATGACTATAGGGGATGAGAAGATATTTGTAATTTTTTTTCAACAAACCGGTCAGACCGGAATTGTCGAAGGTGTTGCAGTGTGTTGGTGTGGGAAGACTTCATTGCACTTATGATAATTTGTAGGCATTTGTATCATCACACACCAGATGCAGCTTCTAAAATATTAATGCCTTTTTTACACTTTTTAATGATATGTTCAGCATAGAGCAATTTCGTTCAGTCTTTTTTCAAGAGTCATGCCTAAGAATTTAACGTTTTCTGCTAATTGGATATTGTAATTACCGAAATTAATTTCAAAATCAGAAGTTACTCTCTGTTTGGAAAATACCGCGACACGTCACTTCGCTACTGATAGTACCAAGCCATGGTCAGAAAGCCACTGAACTAGATAATGTAAAGCAGTATTTAAACGATAAGTTATGTCATCCACATATTTTGAGCTGTAGTAAAGGACGAGGATTTCATCAGCATACTAAAGGATATTGACAGATAATTCAAGGTCATGAGTGTATACATTATACAAGAGAGGACTGAGAGCTGAACCTTTAGGCAAACTACAGACACTCATAACATGCTAAGACATTAATAATACAGATCTTTTATTTAAAAAACGACAATTTTCTTAAAAAAATATATTAAAAAAAACACTAAAATAAGAAACTCTCACTAACACTAACGACCAACCTCGTTGACCAAAACAAACGTCAGCAAAGTTTCAAAAATAAATTTATAATACAGCGTAGAGCTGAATAAAATAAATGAAAATATCTAAATAAAAGTGTTGTAATTTTGCAATTTTAAACTCAAATTTTTCGGTTGTCATTAAATTTTGAAGATCAATTCAAGCCGGACGGATGAATGTAAGCTAATTTTATTCTACTAATATGGCAGAATTAGCATACCCAATAGAAAAAATCGTGTCGCCTTAATAAGATCCCGTGAGATAATATTTTTAAACATTTACAAATTCAAATTTAATAGAGATTACTAATTAATTTACTTGACAATACTAGTAACTGTCTATTAAGCTCGTGTGGAGACGCTTCCATATTTTGATTAAGATCTTCGACATACATAATGGTTAATGTCTTAATAACTTAAAAAAAATATTTGTAAAAACAGAAACCCCGACTGCATCAAACTAAAAAGTAAATAAACAAGCCTAATAGTTTATTAGGATTAACAGTCGGGACCTCTTTAAATTATGCGGCGTTCCTGATGAAGATTTTATTGATTGAAGAATTACTTATAGGTATTTTTTATTAACGTCACCTATCTAAGAACACTTGGGCTACTAATACGAATCTAACGATACCTCAAATATGTAAATCCGTTCAGCGGTTCTGGAGATACGAGGTAATAAAGAATATTACATACATACAAGATACGCGCGAAAAACATAACCCTTCCTTAGCAGTCGGGAAAAAACTATTCATAATACACCTCTAATGAAAACACATCTGAGGTTCCTACAACTAGCCATTTCATCTTACATGCTACAAAATACAGTTTGCTAAGATTTCGTCTATTTCGACACTCAAAAGTATCCCCTCAATTGGCACATTGGCTATGACAGAGGAACGGGAGCACACCAAGCAATCCTATCATAAAAAAAACATGTTTTTTTTCTAAGGAATCCTAAGAATATCTCATTTTTATATATATGTGTACAATATACATATGTTTATTTGCTTATATAAATAAACAAGTTCAAAAGGTCGAGATTTTTTAACCTTATATGAAAAAATCGATAATATTTATAAACTTCTCACAAGATGTTTAAATCAAGTTAAACTATGACGTTTAATATCAGGAATTCCAAATATTACATACGCGCGTAAATGTGTCTTTTATTTTCTTTATAAAAAAATTTGCTTCACGCTGTATCCCACACACAGCAGGGTAGGCAGAGGGAACTTAGTGTTAAGACACTCCGTTCTCCCCATTTTCTGCCGAATTCTGGAGGCACTGCGTGTTGATTGGCAGAACTCAACGCCGCGCTTTGCCTCGACACCAGAGCGAAGAAATGGAAATATAAATGTAAATAAATATTTCATCTCCTCGAGTGGGGATCGAACCCACAACCCAGTCGCGTTTACAGTCACACTTTGTGCCTCTGCGCCACGATCGGCCTCAATTTACTTTATAATCTCTGAATAACGTTAATATACATATTTTAGATATAAATATTTAAAAATAAACGAAAAACTAAAGCAATTCATTTAAATTGAAAATGTTAAAAAAATATTTGATATGTATTTTAATGTGGGAACCAAATTTGGTTTCCTTACATGGAAACATTCTTTTTACATTTCTGGTTTATATATATTAATAATTTGCTTAAGTTATTTTAAATCCCATAATGTTTCCTTATATCGTCTTATAAAATATTATTAATCTATCTGCTGACAGCTATCATATGTAATCACAATAAAGATTACGATAATTATTTACGATAAAACCACGGATACTGTAAGCGCGTCAGGTTGTGGGTTCGATCCACTCGAAGAAATGGAATATTTAATATTTTCATGGTAACGAGGCAAAGCGCGGCATTGAGTTCCGCCTCTCAACACGCATAATTCGGCGGAAACTGGAGACGAAAGTGACTCGGAAAAATTACACAACCACTTACTACTGGCAAAATGTTGTTTGTTGTAAAATGACAACATTTCTCAACAAATTTAACAACTCCACGGTTGCCGCTGAGTTCATTTGGTTTAAACGAGAAAAGATATTATTTCAAATCAAATTTCATATTTTTTCCGATTTACTATGCGGATGGGAAAAAGGAATCTTGTTAGGATACTCCGTTCTCCACATTCAGCTAATTTGCGTATTGCATTTACATTGCAATGTTTACCAGAATAGGAAAATAAAAATAAACCAAGTGGGGATCAAACCCACAGCCATCGCTTTTACCTTCCAGTAAAAGACTGTTCCAATGAAAATTTACTAAAATTAATTCAATTCACAAATATTTTCAGGTAGCATGGCTTTCCTCTGTCAACCTCTTGGAAGTGTATTCTCCGGACCGCTGCTGGATTATTTCGGAAGAAAGAAAGCTCTTTTTCTTGTAAACATACCACAGCTGGTCGCTTGGCTCCTGATGTATTTCGCATGGGACGTACCTTCGCTATTTCTTGCAAACGCCCTCTTGGGCATCGGAACTGGAATTATGGAGGCTCCGTCGGTTACCTACGTGGGGGAAGTTACGTAAGTAACCCTTTCTTTTAGTTTCATGCGTTATCCTTTACGGGACGCCAAATTCCAGTCTCTGTATACCTCTTTCGCCTCGTCCACTTGACTTTAACTTTCCTGTGTTCTCTCCTCTGCCTCTCTTACCAGTCACTTTTACTTATGTAATGTATTATTCTTATCCAATCCATATATATTTTTCAATCTGTTTTCATAACAAGGCTGTAAAATAATATTATCTCCAACAAGAAAACTACGCGGACATCGATAATGATATTTAATCGAAGTACCTATACATTTCTCTTTATAAATAATGCATATCTTATTATTTTTAAATACAGCTTATTTAGCAGAGTAGATTGAAACAATGGTATCGAGGTCAAAAATCATTGCCTTAGAAAAGAAGCCATATTAGAGTAAAACTGCCTACTTTTATTTTTTCCTTAAGCAAATACAGACAAGAGATATTAAAAAGAAAATAGTAAAGAATTTATAAAAATACTCTTGTTCTTTAATCTTAATACATATTTGATATAATTTAGTGTTATTTTATAAGTCAGTTTGTTTTCTTTCTCCCATTTTTGATATTGTGCCCAAATGCATTAGACCAAACCATTTAAAATATAAAAACTTCACCAACTGAACATTGAACGTATGACTACAAATAGAGATCAACTACCTTTTTTCTTTTGCACACAACAGTACGTACATACATAGACTATATTAATACGATAATTTATGCGAGCAATATCAAATGCAATCCCAAAAGATTAAAATTATTACTTATAAATGTATAACAACAATATGGATAAATATGGATAAACTGAAATAACATTAAGTAAAAAGTAGCGGGCGATGCCGCACAGGGCCAAAACTTACATCACACCAAGAAATTAAATTAAAAAAAATCTACTATTCGAACAGAATAATATAAATTAATAATAAACACAAGGAATCGGAAAAATAGTGTTAAGACACTCCATTCCCCACCTTCAGCCGAATTTTTCCAGACATTGCGTTGAGTGGCGGAACTCAACACTGGCAGTAAATTATATGTATTTATGTAAATATTTAAAAAAAATATTGTACCATTTACGGATTACTGCATTCCAGTGCGTAACGGAATAAAGGAAATACATATCAAGTGTCAGTATTAGTCGGCCTACATACTTAAGTTATGTTTCTTAGGTTTTATATTCTCACTAGCGACCCGCTCGCGGCTTCGCCCGCTTGAACTACATAATTAATAATAACTTACTAATTACTTTCGGTTTTTGATAATAATATAATTTTAACAATAATATCTTTGTTGAAATAGTAAATTTCAGCAAATTCAATAAAATTATTATTTATTACAATTTTGTCGATAAATATTTATAATTATTGTATAACTTATTTATTTGTGAAATTTATTATGTGATAAAAATAAAATAAACACGGTTAAGCCGTTCCTGAGATTAGTGTGACCAACATACAATATTTTTAGAAATTATTGCTTTTGGTTCTATTACCTTATTAAACGCTGCCAATAACATTTTTTCTTATATATCTGTCATATACAGATACCGATCCATTACGATTTTATTATAAGTTTAGATAGTTAAAGAAACTTTATACGACATTTTCACACATATAAATGTAATGCAATCTAGGCGCCAAAAGGTTGGGTTACATTGGTCAATTATGATATTAATATTAAGCAATCTTTTTCTTATTTTTATATAGACATATGTTTCACGCTGTATCTCGCACACAGCAAGGTAGGCAGAGGGAACTTAGTGTTAAGACACTCCGTTCCCCACTTTCTGCCGAATTCTGGAGGCATTGCGTGTTGACTGGCAGAACTCAATGCCGCGTTTTGCCTCGACACCAGAGCGAAGAAATGGAAATATTAATTTAAATAAATATTTCATCTGTCTAGCCTGCTGTGTGCGGGATACAGCGTGAAGCTGATTTGATTTATCAAAGTTTGGATAATAAGAGGAACTGAATCAATTACAAAAACTGGATTCTGAGTATGATTTGTTAGTTCTCCTAACGCACGTGTATTAGAAATGACGTAATAAATATCTCTAAAAATATACCTCTACACATGGCACGGACGTTTATAAATTTATATGAAAATTTATACAATAGCTTCCATAAACAAACGGTGTGTTTTGCATAATTAAAAAATTAAAAAAAACCACATTTTATAAGAATTACGTGTTATTTTTGTAGTGATCCATATCTTCGCGGGACACTGACGACGTTGACAAATTCCTTTACCTCAGCGGGGATGTTCATGGCGTATCTTCTGGGTACAGTGGTCTCGTGGCGGCAGGCTGCGCTGGTGTCACTTTCCGTACCACTAACTACAATGGTCCTCGTTTCTTTGGTATGTTATAGCTATTTTATTTAAAACATATGAATATAGGAAGAAAAATCGTTAATCCAAGCGCTCTGACTTCTAAGAAAGTTTGAGAGAGCGCTTGAACGGTTTCCAAGAGGCGCGGGTTCAAATCCCGCTACGATAAAATTTTTATACGCCTAGTTTTGGAGGCATTGCGTTTTGCAAGGCGGAACTCAACGCCGCGTGTTTGCCTCGACACCTGCGTGAAGAAATGAAAATAAAAATGTAAATAAATATTTCCTTTCCTCTAGTAGGGATCGAACCCACACCAGTCGGTGTACTGGTGTGGGTTCGATCTCTACTAGAGGAAAGGGAGAACATAGATCATTTTGCATCAGTTCACTAAAGTGAACGTCACACGAAGTGTCCGACCGGCCGACCGAAAACCGGAGAAAAACGGGCGCAAGAAAATCAGCGGGTTTTTTTTTAATAAATATTATTCTTGTCCTCCTTTTATAAGAAATATATATTAACGCATATTATATGTTAACGCTTCCTTCCATTCTTAAATTAAATTTATTAATTACGCTGTTATCCACCAGCAAAATATTGTAACAATTTTTTAAGTTCACGCTGTTTCCCGCACATAATATGGTAGGCATAAGGAACCTAGTGTTAAGACACTCCGTTCCCCACACCGTCAATTTTACGAGGCATTGCGTGTAGAGTGGCGGAAGTCAACGGGCTCTTTGCCATGGTGCCAGAGCGAAGAAATGAAAATATTAAGAAATAATAATTTACTCCCTCGAGTGGGGATCGAACAAGCAACCGTCACGTTACAGTCACACCAATGTGCCAGTGGGCCACGACGGCCTCATCCATGGTGACGTTAATTAAATATCAATATCAAAACATTATTTTATTGCAGCATAATCAATTTAACTTTAGATACCAGTCATGGCGCAGTGGCACAGTGTGACTGTAAAACCGACGGGTTGTGGGTTCGATCCCTCTGAGATGAGATGAGATGAGATGAAATATTTACCTAAATTTATATTTCCATTTCTTCGCTCTGTTATTTCTTTCTGTCGAGGACAAGCGCGGCGTTGAGTTCTGTCACTCAGCACGCAATGCCTCCATAATTCGGCAGAAAGTGGGGAACGGAGTGTCTTAACACTAGATTCCCTCAGCCTACAGGATACAGCGTTAATCTAAATATTATTAATAACTTAGGTCATAAATTAAAGATAATTTGTTTATAGTTCTTCATTATTTAATTCTAGAAATCGTTACTAATTTATATTTTTAATTAAGATCAAAGATCTATAGGTCTTGGAAGTCGTTATTTTTTATTAATTTCTTGTTAAAAGTTTCAGCTATTTAGTAGTTTCATTTAATAGTTATTTCCTTTATATTAAAATTAATAATTAATTACTTAGAAGTAATCATTTGAATCCCATCTCTTCATAAAATAGCTTCGAATCCGCTAACTAACTTAAATTATGCCATAATTAATGAATTCTCAAAATATCTTCTGTCATGGTTTCCTCTAATTAAGTATTACTTACTAAGATCATTAAATACATATATTATATTTAACAAAAAAAAATAAAGGTTAACAAAGGCAGACTTATCTCTAAAAGAGATTTCTTCCAGTCATGAGAGATTTCATGACAAAATTGTACAATATTCAAAAATAATGTTTTTTATTTAACATAAAAAAACATGTACCTATATATAAGTACATACATACATATAAACCTACATATATACTAATACAATACATTAACACTAATATCTATTTAATTTTTTATTATGAAAATACATAAATATATCAAAAATAGCTTCAACGCTGTATCCCGCACATAGCAGAATAGGGAGAGGGAACCTAGTGTTATGACACTCCGTTTTTCACTTTCCGCCTAGTTCTGGAGGCATTGCGTGTTGACTCAACGCCGCGCTTTGCCTCGACACCAGAGCGAAGAAATGTAAATATAAACGTAGATAAATATTTTATTTCCTCGCGTGGGTATCGAACCAACAACCAGTCGATTTTACAGTCACACTTTGTACCCCTGCGCCACAACTGGTCTCAAAACCGTATACGATAGCTAATAACTCTTTAATTAGTTAGAATTTATTAATTCCTTGAATATCGCATAAAAAATGCTTCATTATAAAAATTGCCTAACAAAATACGTTGTTATATATGTATGTATATATTATCTAAAAAATATTATAATATTGTATAGGTCTATAGCATACATTGATTAAAATTATCAGCAGATATGTGTGGGTATGTGATTATATTTAAATATATTTCATATTTTAAATACAAAATATATTGTGAGTTATTTGTTATATTAAACCTGTTTTTTCTACATGGAATAAAAATATCAAAGATAACTTTCAAATTACCTGACATTGAGTTAGTTTTAAGTTGATCTTTAAATATTTAAAATAACAGATGCAAATATAATTATTAAATTGAGTAGTACTAAAATAACATTTTCAAAATATTGGAAACATAATTTTTGGAACCGATATCTGATGGTGATTCAGAGATAATCTTTTGTTTTGATATATTTATGTATAGGTTAGGAAAGGAGCAGTAAAAGTTTATACACTTATAAAATCTTGGCTCATAAACTCTGCTTCGTTATCAATTGTTGTTTCTAGAACATATTTCGAAAGTGGCGTTATAATTTCTATAAATCTGGTCAAGTAGGAAAAGGATCTCGGTCAGTGGATGCTAAATAATAGGTTCAGGTCGCAATTCCTAGATAATAATCCAAGCTTATATCTATTATTCCTATCAACCCAACGCAATCGATCTGGAACCCGTACTGTAAACTAAAAATATACGAAGACTTTTTCATATATCAGTATATAGACGCCAGTCGTGACGTGTAGTTTCATATTATCATCTCTTCGCTCTAGTGTCGCTTCAAAACGCGGCGTTGGGTTCCGCCACGCAACACGCAATGCTTCCAAAATTCGGCGGAAAGTGAAGATCGCAGTGTAGCACACTTTAAATTAGATTCCCTCCGTCTACCCTGCTACATGCGGAGTATAGAGTGACTCTGAAAAATATAAGAAACAAAACTGTTTTATATATTGTATTTGTATACAAATCGTACTGTTATTTATATGTTCAGGTACCTGAAACACCAGTGTGGCTGCTGTCGAAAGGTCGCCAAAAAGAGGCATTAAATTCATTATGCAGATTACGAGGTTGGGCCAAACCTGAGGACGTGCAAGAAGAATTCAATGAACTTCTGCAATACAACGACAATATGAAAGAATGTGTCGTTTGTAAAGATACGAAACAGAACTGTGAACATACACAATATAATATCATTAAAAAAATATATTACAAATTTAAATATGTATTCTTTGTAAAAGAAACCATGAGGCCTTTTATGTTAGTTATGGCATATTTCTTCTTCCACACTATGAGTGGTCTTCTGCCTGTGAGACCGAATATGGTGAATGTTTGTAAAGCACTAGGAATGAAATTTGACCCTAAAGCACTGGTGGTAAGTAGCTTTAGATTTAGATCTGAGATCGATCTTGATTAGCCTCAATCTATGAATGTAAACTGTATCTTAAGATCGATCGCATCTTTGAGAGCGATTTATAAATACGGGCTTTAGCTTTGTATTGTGTATATGTGTATTAAAAAATCTACACAAAATTCTGTTTCGTCCATAATTATTTAATAATAAAGCTGTAAGGGTGCAGTGTCTAACTGTAAATTCAACTATTGTGGGTTCAGTCTCAACTAGGGCAACAAATTATTTCATATCATTTCTCCGCTTTGATAATAATGCCATCAACACATCACATCACATCACACAAAACCTATCAACACTTAATATCACAATCTTTATAGGAAAGAATAAATAGGAAATGTCTTGATATTTTAAAACCAGGTTCTCTCTTGTGAATCTGACATATTTGGCTTATTAAGAATCTGTTAGCACTAAATATAATATTTTACGATTTTATAAAACGAAAATAAAAAATGTATATTTTAAAATCATTTTGTATTTACAGGTAATCGTAGCTGTAGTATTCATAATAGTTAATCTCCTAGCAGCTGTAATAGTGAAGATGATCGGGAAACGGAAGCTTATTCTTTCTTCTTTATTCGCTACGGCGTGTTCTAGTCTTGCTCTATCAATATATGCCAAAAGCAACCTATCTCCTCAAGTGTTCTCATATGAAGTCAGTACATTTCCGGAACCAAAAGAAATAGTACCTATCGTGCTGTTTATGATGCTTGTGTCTTTCAGCAGTATGGGCATACCATGGATATTGCTCTCTGAAGTGTTTCCCTTTAGGTTAGTATGCTGTTTTCTTATAGAAATAATATAATAATATTTTACAACATTATATGCTATGTGGCCTAAGAAGTATATATATGTTTTTTGGTATACCTATGTATGTATCACTAACATTTACCTGCGGCTTCCTCTCCGCCCCCACGTTCCGCCTTCCTGCTTAACTTACTTAACTTTGCACGGTCTGTAACGTCCTTGGTGGTTAGATTCCATTGGCTCTCATGTTCTGCATCACTACATCCAATCAGCGCTTCCTTGGGCGTCCGGGAGGTCTAAATCCAGGGACAGACATAGCAAAGCACTTTCATCCGACATAGTTCCTAGGCCTGCGCAACGCGACCATACCATCTCAGGCGACGGTCTTGTAACTTATCCGCTACGTCACGGACACCAATACTACCTCGAATAAATGTGTTACGCCACACATTCATCTCATCATCTTTACTTCCATGATGAAGCTCCTGCCGAGATAATGCTGGCCAACATTCACTGCCGTATAAAATAACTTGTTGAATGATGCTTTTTGATATCAGCGCTTTGAGCTTTAGTCATTACATCAGTGACTTCCCGCCATTTGGCCCAACAGCGCTTATCCGGCCATGCCATCGTGATCGATGTCTCCAGACTCGTGCGTAACGGATTCAAGGAACCTGAACTTTTCCGAATTTACGACTAGCTCAGGGCCTATAAGAATAATGCTCGAGTCCGGGCTCCGGCAGGTCATGTACATGGTCTTCGACCCATTTAGTTTAAGACCACCGTTCTCACCCTACCCTTTCAGAGGTTCACTTTATGCTCCAGCATCAGTCAGTTCTTATCAATAAGTACTATGTCATCGGCATACATCATCAGCTATGGAGGCTGATCCTGGATGTAAACCAAAACAGTATCAAGCACGACATTGAATAAGAACGGACTACGAGCCGAACCCTGGTGAAACCCCTACTGTAATCTGGGAGGGTTTAATGTCACTAACAGCAATCCTAACTATAGAAGTGGCAGTCTGACTTCAGGAAAGTTGGATTGTTGCCACTTCTTAAAGGCAGCCTTCTTTTCACGAGTCACCTCTTGCACCTTATCATTCCACCACCATGTCTTCCTATCGATGACGTCCACATCCTCCCCTGGAAGCGCCAAAAACTCGGCTGCCCGGCGCAATGATTGCCGACTTAGTTTGATTCCAAGAATCCTGAGCAGTCTCGGTGTTAGTCGAAAGATTATGACTTTTCACCTATGACAGGAAGTCGGTCTGCCTCGGTCCATTCAGCAACCACCACTTGATTCCAGGCCTACGTTTCTCGACTACTTTCATGATCGGAGTGACATTAAAGTCCATAACAAGAAGACGATGTTGGCACGACAGCCAGATCAGACACTAAACAGGTTCTCAGAATATTTTCTCCCTCTGTATTGCGAAAACCGTGTCCAAAACCCCCGACCTGACCAACTCCAACCAAGTTCATACAGTTCAGCAGCCTTACCGCTGCTTACCGACGTGGCCTTTCAAGTCCCCCGCAACTTCGGTAGACGGTACAGCAAGTAGCACCCTTTCATACTGTTCTCAGAATGTCTCCTTTTCAGCCGCGCTGAATTCCGCCTGGTTAGCAGAGGCACTAATTAAGTTTGTTGTAACGTCCTCAATCAGTACCCCTACCCGCATTCTCATATTCTGAAAGCACTACCACCACACCGTTTTTACCTGAAGATGATCCAGTGTATATATGCCGGTAACTCTGTCCGATGTTACGCAATTTATTTTCCTTCTAGCGAGTTTCTTTGAGGAAAGTACAATGGACCGGACGTCTTATGAGTTCTGCGAGTTCTCTACATCGTCCGGTTACATATGTTTCAAGTTACGAAGTGGTTCCATCTGGGTACTAGCGTCTTTAGCCGTGCCCGTACATGACGCGGTAGCCCTTGTCCACTTGTCGCAGGTGTAGAGCAATGTGCTTGCTTGTCGTTTTGCGGCGACGCCCTAGCCATACCCAGTGTTAAGGTATTTCGTTCCATTTCAGTGGCGGAAAGGATAGGTTTGTCAATGGAGCGATTGCCATCTGACCTCCAATACCCAGTTATGGGATAAAACATGGGGATATGATGTGAATAAAATATGGGGTAAAATAGGAGAGTAGGATAGGCAAAAGAAAGGGGGGAGCTAAGGAAAGAAGAAGGCGGGGAGGAAGGACATCACTCTAACGGACTGAATGAGGGTCTAACAGTGGCGACTCGAGGATCCGGGGTAGCGACCCACAAACAAATATCGAACAGATATAAGTCAGGAAACCCTCTCAATGTAGCATAATGTTACCTTACAATATAATATAAGCCCTACTTTATAAGTAGACCGGCCACTAAATAAATAAATCTCAATTCGAACACCGGCGACTAAATAAATAAATCTCAATTCGAACAAGTAATTAAACAGACTAACCAAACAAACTGTTTAACTTTGTAATATTAGTTGTTGTTTAGTATTAGATCTACATTCGTAATAATAATTTATTGCTAATATTTCGTTTCAGGAGCCGCGGCTTGGCGACTGGTTTATCCGCTGCACTTGCATATGCCATATTTTTCTTGGCCACTAAAACTAATTATAACTTGGAATCCAATTTCCACATGTCTGGAACCTTCATGTTTTATTCTATAATAGGGTTCATAGGCACTGTTTATCTTTATTTCTGCTTACCAGAAACAGAGAAAAAAACGCTCATAGAAATCGAAGGATTTTATAAAGGAAATAAGAAAATATTCGCTGATGACTTCTTTATTAATGCATTCAGGAAGAAGAAAGTAATTGATAGTAAAAATGAGTCCAATAAGCCAATGCTAGTCAATTGTAGTTAATTTAGTTTCGTTGTTTTGTGCCATAAAGTACTTACGAGTTCATCGAATGGCTGTTAGTTAGTATAGATAAAATCTAATTTTAGACACATGTCCTGATTATTCTGACTCGAAAAAGATTAAATATTTTATTAAAAATAATTAATAGAGTTTCTCTCAACTCTCCTTATTCTATGGGAGAGGTGTTTCAGGATTACCTAATATTGTTGTGTAATAAGGATTTGTTTTGTTTGATGAATGAACGATAGTTTGTATATAGCACAAACAGAATAGTGTTAATTGTTAAACGCACAATTGCGTGATATTTTAAGAATACCTAAAAATATTAAGAAAATTATAAATTATGAGTTTTAAAAAGATTTTTATTTTACCTTTTATTTTACTTTTCTTATTGTTTTAAATTATAATACACTGTCAATATTCAATAATATTAAATCAAATATTAAATTGAGGCCACTGGTGGTGCAAGCCCATAAATGTGTGGCTGTAAACGCTTCTGGTTGTGGGTTCGATCCCCAATCGAGGAAATCCGGAATTTGATAGAAAATGGGGAATGGAGTGTTTTAACACTAGATTCTCTCAGCCTACCCTGCTGTATTAAACGAAAACAGATGTATTAAACCAAATTTCAAAAATCTTTTCAAAATTATTAAGATTTTGTTTAAATAATTTGATAAGAATTTATTAATGTACTCTAACAACTAAAACAAATGGAGCCAAGCTTATGAGAATTTCACTCTAGCTCATTGGATGTATAAGTAAGATGAATTTCAAGATGTGTGGGTTCAAATTTTTATATTTTTAAATAATAAACAATCATGTTTGATATTGAAACGATGTACAAATACATATATATAATTTTATCCTTATAGAGAGAGTATTGGCCGTCCACAATTCCGTCCAGGATTTTCTAAGATGTACGTGTCAAACAGACAGACTAAATTAGCTAGAATTTAAGCCTTTCAGAACCAAAACTAAACACTGGTTGTGTTATGTCTACAAGCATACATAACACTACATTTTGCCTATTTTACTATTCGACACAATATATTGGACAATTAAGCTCGACAGGTTGTGGGTTCGATTCTCACAACGAGGGTAACATTTACTTTTTCCCGACTGCTAAGGAAGGGTTATGTTTTTCGCGCGTATCTTGTATGTATGTAATATTCTTTATTACCTCGTATCTCCAGAACCGCTGAACGGATTTACATATTTGAGATATCGTTAGATTTGTATTAGCAGCCCAAGTGTTCTTAGATAGGTGACGTTAATAAAAAATAATCATGGCGGCTGTGGGACGCCATTGGACTTAGTGAAAAAAAAAAAAATTCTTTCGAATACTACAATATGGGTATCAAATTCAAGAGCTCAATTCCAGGATTTCAAAAAGGTATATCATGATTATCATTATCATAATAAATTCTAACAAAAAAAGGAAAAATAAAAAAATATTTGTAAAAACAAAAACCCCGACTGCATAAAACTAAAAAGAAAATAAATAAGCCCAATAGTTTATTAGGATTAACAATCGGGACCTCTTTAAATTATGCGGGGCTCCTGGTAAAGATTTTATTGATTGAAGAATTACTTATAGGTCCCGACTACACCTATAAGTAATTCTTCAATGACGTTTCGACGAAAATATTTTTTTATTCACTTACTCGCTCTGGTAACGACGCAAAGCGTGGCGTTGAGCACCGCTACTTAACACACAAAGCCTCTATATTTCGGCGGAAACTGGGCAACGGAAGTGTTTTAATGGGAACGGAATATCTTTAAACAGGTTCCTAATTTCCATCTGCCTATCCTGCGGGATGCAGCGTGAAGCTAAAAGGGTAAAAAAATAACGCTAATTGAAAAAGTCAATGAAACAAATTTCTTATATGAAATGGTTTTATTTATAATTATTTTAACTTTGGTCCTTCAGCACCTATCTCTTGCTGAGCGCTAGGGCATGTAATTGACACTTTCGTCATGTATTCTAAAAGATAACGATATACAAACATGTACATATATTGAATAAATTTCATAATTTTTTTATATCTATGATAATACTATCAATTTAGTTTTATGTCATCTTTCAACATCATGATTGACAATGTTTATGTGATTATATAGGTAGAAGCCGTCGTGGAGCAGTGGCATAATATTTGAATGAAAACGCGATGGTTGTGTGTTCAATTTCCACTCAAAGAAATGAATTATTTTAATTTATTAGCTGTAGCAGCAAGACAGAGCACAGCATTGAGTTCTCCTACCATAGGCGTATCTACAGGTATTTTCAAATGGGGACCTTTTCATTACTTTTGTGTAGCTTTTTTTTTTCTAAATTCGGGCTTAATTTTCTGTTGATAAAAATTCTGGAGTGGTCGCAAGCCACTCCACAAGCACAGCACACAAGCAGAAAATACCTGAACACTAGCTTCCCTCTGTTACTACAAGCAGAAAATGGACAGTACAGGGTAAAGCGCAAATCTAGTAAGAAAAAAAATATTTCAATATGACCTTCATGGTTCGTTGGAGGCCTTGTTTTTTTTGTTTTAATAAAATAAATGTCACGCTTGCCCGAAACAAATGGAAAAATACTTTTATTCCACAAAGTTTTTATTTCAAAATTGTTTAGATATTAATTAAGATAATTATAATATACGCTTCACCAATCCTACATTGTATATCTTAGTTCTTAGTACATCGTTCAAAATTGGTACACCATTATAAATAAACCACAGGTTTTTCCAGGTAGAGAGAAACTGATGTCAAAATATTTTACTTATTTTACATATAGGTTCATTTAAAAAATCCTAATAGATTAATTTCAGATCATTTTCATTTCTCATTATTGGTTTATGTAGGCGGCGGAGATCCACCGGGCAGCCTTTTAAATTTAATCTATTGCATATGTTATATTATTTACAATCAAAATATCATATTATTTGAATGAAGTGTCTTAACACTAGCCTTCTTCTGCATTTGCGGAAAAAAAACTAAAGAAAGACGAAAAATAAATTTAATGACTGATTTAACTGTCTTTTTTATTTTACGTCTCTAATCTTAACAAAACATAATAATCACTTAAAACGTTTTGTTATATGCTTTAGATTATTTAATATCCTTGACACCAATACTTTAATTGAATTAATTCGGATGTTTATTTAAAAGGTAACAATATTAATGGCAGTAACATGTTTTTTATAAAGAAGATATGTAAATTATATTTAACAATTAGGTTAAAAATTTTAAATTGATATTATAAATATATATAGATCTTTTGTAGCTTCACGCTGGATCTCACATATGTATATCAGGGTAGGCAGAGGGAACCTAGTGTTAAGACACTCCGTGCCCCACTTTCCGTAGAATTTTCGAGGCATCGCGTGTTGAGTGGCGGAAATTTACGCCGAGGTTTGGATTTTGTACCAAAGAGAAGAAATGAAAATGTTCATAAACAATAATTCATTCTCCCGAATGGGAATTGAACCTACAACCGTTACTTTAAAGTCACATGCTTGTGTCCCTGCGCTACGATACCTTATAAAAAATGTGATATAGCTTATGTAAACAAACTAAAGAGATAAAATCAAGATATAATATAATCGATAACTAGTTTAACTTATTATACTAGCGGCTCGCCCACGGCTTCGCCCGCTTAAAATACATGATTATTGATTTAATAAGCAAAACTGATTGACAACTATAATGACTTCTAATATGATTTTTTTACGACATTATCGTCAAAGAATTTTTGATTGTTTTAAATAAAAAAATACAACCATTGTTGATATTTGATATTTATAAAATATACATAAAGCTAATTATTTATTACACCTATATATTTTTGTAACTTTATGTTCTTTGTACCTATATAATATACTGTTAAATGTGCTGATGTCAGTGAATAATTTAATTTACTCATTCAGAAACAGCCTTAAATGTTAAATTATTGATTTGAAAGATTCATAATATTCTTTGTAAAATAACTGTAATAATTGCATATTATCTCCTGTACAATTTTTAAATTATTTACATATATTATATGAACGAACCAACCAAAAATTCTTTGTATTTACTTGATATTTCTTTCAAGATCGTTCTTTATCTCTGTGTTGAATTAATTACAACTTATTTCAAATGATGATAACTTTTTTTTTAATGAACCGATTTTGATGAACTAAACTTTAGTAGTTAAGTTGAGTTAAAATAAAGCAATTGGTGAAATTTTCAAGTAAATCGGTTTAGTACTTTCAGAGAAAAATGTGGACAAAGGTATGTCGACAGACAGACAGACAGGAAATTCAAAAAAAAATCTTTTTGCTTTCTATTATTATTTTTAGGTGTCCCTCTATCCATATCAGTTAAAATTACTAAATGTACAGACAAAATATTTTTACTGTCTTATTATAAATAGAGATTAGATAGTATGGGCAGAATAAAATTAACGTTTCGTAACAAGTATTCAAATTACCCATTATAGATACCTCCTACATTTTGGATAAAATAAAAACAACAAAGACTTTTGGGCTCACTTCTACGGCAACATAGTGTTGTCCTGGCAAGGATATCAGGTTCATATTATGAAAATATCATAATATTGTCGCCGAATCCGGACACAACAGGAATGCATCAACCAAAAAATTCTGCAAGAGGTATGTCAAAATAGGGATGCCCGATGACCATCTATTTTCGATGTACATCGATGTTAGCAGATAAAATATCGATGTTTTAACATCGTGTTGCATTATGAAAAACATCGTAACATCAATGTCAGCAGAGGCATCCCTAGTCAAGAGGGCGTTGCAAGATTTTCTTACTCTTACATTGACTGATGAATACAGTGAAACAATAAAAACGTGTTAATTTAATAACAGAAATAGATTATTTTTATATATTTATATTAGAACAAGAAATTAAGGTCAAATTTTGATAAGGCATTGCATCCAAGGCCAACGTCGATGACTTTTAATATTTGTTTTATCTTCATGTATTATTTAGAGTATTATTTAGAGCTGTCTACCATACTCGTATATACAGTACGGTCCACGAGTCGTGGCTATTCTAATGTTAGGTGCAGATAGTTACAAAGATTTGAGATTTAGATTTTTTATTAGTTTTATTTTTTTTCCTCCTGAGTAAACAATGCGCAAAAGTTCATTAAATTTAACTTCAAGGTGGCCACAACTTGACGACCGTACTATACTTCGCTTTGTACATTGCATTACCTCCCGTCCCATTGTATGCTAGGGACCCAATGTTACATTTTTTTGTAACATGACCTACAATTTCATATATTCCAAGGGTTCTGAAGGTAACAGAATCTGAAATACAAATCAGATCTTACCACACTCCCCTGCACTACTTACATGCTCGCACATTTATCGTCAGATTCCATCCTTATATCATTACTAAAAGTTTGAGAAACCGTTAGTAGCCGCATAAGGTCAGGTCGTTTTGACTCAAATAATTTTAGATCATACATGTATAACAAAGGAGATATGACCTTACCACCCCGGCGAAGTCGAAAACCTAAACCTACATTCTCTAACAGAGTGCGAAGAGGGTTTAGAGCTAGGCAAAACCATAAAAGAGTCAGACTGTCACCCTGAAATATATCCCTCTTTATCCTTATCGGTTCAGACGTTATAGGAATATCACACTCCCCTAGGTGATAAAGAACAGTGACCCATTGTCCCATACAAGCATCCAGAATAGTACCTTTCAAAAGAACCAACGGAGTATATACAGGAAATGGGAACGTTCTGGGTATAGTGTATATATATAGTGTAGTTAATAGGTTTTTGACGTTGTATATGGTCGGCCCCTGTTGACCACACTGAGGGTGAATGGTCTGGTGATGTTGGGAAAAAAATTGAAAATATAATACCATAGAGATCAATAAAAATAAACGAAATTGACGTGAGCTGTGTTATCGTTATGCTAGTAACAAAACAAGTATTTTTGGCCTAAGTGGTTTCGCAGGTCACATTCCGTTTTGGCAACACAATTCCAGGATGCCCTTGACATGAATTGAGGCCAGTCGTGGCGCAGCGGCACAAAGGAACGGAGTGTCTTAACACTAGGTTCCCTCTGCTTACCCTGCTGTGCGCTGACACAATGACGCTCAAAAAAATTTTATATATGAAATGCTTACGATTATATTTTATACTTAGAAGAATCGCTACTTCTAAAAAAACCTATGTAATTAAGCATTATAAGAATTTAAAATTCTATTAAAATATACTAGAATCAATTAACTGTAATTAAAAATCAATAACTTAATCTAATAACAAGAAGCAATCAAAGTGTTTACTAGTTACCTAGAATAATGCCCTCAATTTCAGATTTTTGTAACAATGTTGTAAAATAATAAAACATTCAAGAGATATAAAACTGTTTTCAAGAATCAATTTTGATACGATTCTATCGATGTAAGAAATTCTTTTACTTTTTAATAAATTTGGTCCACAGAAAAAGAAGACCAGGATAGCGTGAAAATATTTTTAAGCACGTTTCTTTATTTATATTTTTTGTATTATGTATTACGGTTACGGTTTTCTTATCAATGCTGATACACCGACAATAGAGTAGAGAAAATTACAAATAAAACAACAGAAAAACGACTTATAATTACCAGTATATTGCACAGGCTAAATATGTTTTTAAAAACTATGCAGAAGAGGCCAGTCGTGGCGCAGCGGCACGAAGTGTGACTGTAAAGCCGACTGGTTGTGGGTTCGATCCCCACTCGAGGAGGATATTTACTTAAATTTATGTTTCCATTTCTTCGCTCTGGTGTCGAGGCTAAGCGCGGCGTTGAGTTCTGCCATTCAACACGCAATGCCTCCAGAATTCCCCAGAAAGTGGGGAACAGACTGTCTTAACACTAGGTTCCCTCTGCCTACCCTGCAGTGTACGGGATACAACGTTAAGCTTTTTTAAAAACTATGCCAGTTCCATTTGAACTATCCACCACAGTGCTGTTTAGCATTCGTGTTGGAATGTCACAATGGCTTTTTTCTTACATGTAATTTTATTTAAATTCACAAAAGAAAAGTTTGTCATGGTACAGCATCAGACTATAAACGTGAAATGATAGTTGTCTATTCAATTCTCTCCCTAGGGAATTCATACTCTACCATATTCCCGATCTGTCAACAAACGACTTTCGCGCAACGTCTTGAAAATTGGCTGGAAACTGGATAGGATTGTTTTAACACTAGGTTCCCATTGCCTACCCAATAATATGCGGGAAAAAGTGTGAAGGTAAAACAAAGCCAAGAAGTAGAGATGAAAAGAATCAAGACAAGGTAATTAATGACGATATTTGAGATGTAGTCATCATACTAAGCTACTCATCGTATTAACTCAAATAAGATACTGCATATCTAAATAGGCAAATGCTCATATTTTTAGTTTTGTATTATAAACAATTTATTAGATCTAAGTAAGAAAATAATATTCGAATATAAAAAATCTTGAATAAATATGAGGCCAGTCGAGGCAGTACCAGTGTGAAATCTAAATATTTAGGGCATGTTTCACTACTGGCTGATAAAGTCCTGGACAGCCTTATATGCCAAATAGCTATAATTCTTGGTTTCCCAGGTGCCGAATAGCAAAATCTAGTAGATACACATTTAACACATACATTTTATTTTTACATACTTATTTGCAATTTAAAAATGTAACAAATCGTATGAATTGTTATCGACTATTATCGTTCATTAATGAGAAAATTATTCTTGAAAATATAAGAAACAGCTATTGTGTGTATTTTCATCCTCTGTCTGTTAGATAGCATTAATTATAAGCTTACTATCTGAAACTATATTCCTAACCGGTGAAACTGGCCCTTAATATTTTTTATTTCTTGATACCCTGCTATCTGAGGGATACAGCGGGAAGTTAAAAAAATCAATATATCCTCTAAAAAACTATCACAATATTTACATCTATGTATGTGTTGTGAGTCTGCTAATTAATATTAATTAAAAACGCGTGTAGTATATACTTACGTAGTTTTTTTACAAAATTTTCACTTCATCTAAAATTAGGCCTAAAGCGAATAATGAACAAGTAAAACTAGCGGCTTGCTTGTTTTGAATGTAGGTTGGATTACCATTTGGGGGAAAAATATTTTTATTTTATTCTTACTTTGATAACAAGATATGGGCCTAAGTATCACCGTTATATTTCCCCCAGATATTTATTATTATAATACTCTAAGACTTAAAAGAAATTAGATTGTTATTTTTTTTTAAATATATACCAAATCTACATACCAGTATTGCTGTCACAATTGTATTCATACATATCACACAGGTCTATGAACCGTCTGCGATGACAATCTTTAGGAGAAACTCCACAAACAGATGCACCTCCATGAAGGCAAGTCGAAGCCAAATTGCAAAAGTTTATTGGCTGTAAAAATAAATAACATTATATTTGTATAAAAAATAAATCAGTTTCACGCTGTATTTTCTGCCAAATTTCGAAGGCATTGTGAGTGGCCGAATTCAACGCCGCGATTTGTCTCGACACCAAAGCAAATGAAAATATTTAATATTTAATTTCTACGCGTGGGAATCGAACCTACAACTCGTCGCGTTTACAGGTCCACTTTGTGCCCCTGCGCCACGCCTGGTATATATTATTCATATAGATAAGCAAAATTGAGATTATAGTAATATGCATTGTGGTAAAAGCGCGATGTTTGTGGGTTCGATCCTCACACGAAAAAGTGCACCTCAACACGCAATCTCGAACTCCTACAGTCCATCCCCAATTTTCCACACTTTTTGGTAACACTATATTATATTTAACCACAAAATCAAGATACTTTATTTGTTAGGGTTCTGTACCCAACGGGTAAAACCGGACCCTCCCATTAAGACTTCTTTTTCTGTTTATCAGTTTTTAACTATGCTGATATAACGGATGGATGAGGATATTTAGACAGTTGATATATTTCACAAATGATATTGTGCTGATCTGTCTGGGGTCCCGTAAAACAAACGTTATCTTTTTGACGTTTTACCATATAAATACGGATACAGAACCCTTCGTGCGCGAGTCCGACTCGCACTTAGCCAGTTTTTATTACACACAATTTCTTACACTTAATGCAAATAAGTGTACAAACATCACAAAGATGAGGTATGTCGCAAATTGTTTAAACTGTAAATTCTAAGAACGTGTTTACCATATGTCACTTACTTATAACGTCATAAAATAGAAATAGCCTTCAGTAATGTATTATACGATTTGATATGAATGAAAAAGAAAAGGATAATATTCAATATTTTCATTTTCTCGCTCTGGTAACGCGGCGTTGGGTTCCGCCACCCAATGCGTACAGAATCCGGTTGAAAGTGGGGAACGAAAGTGTTTAAATGGGAACAGAGTGTCTTAATATTCCCTCTGCGTACCCTGATATGTGCGGAATACATTCGTATAGCTTTAAAATATATATTTATGTTTTTTTTATTTTATTTGAGATCATAATTCACAATGAAGCCATCTCAGTCATGAAAACAAATATGAGTAGCTTCTACAAACATGTCATAATTTTTTTTACAAATCAAATCAATGAAGAAAATATTTAAATTAAGGTTTTAGCTCAAAATATTTTAAAGTTAATGTGTACAATAAGAAAAACCTCTCGTTTGACTAAATTATTTTTTAATATTAACTGCTAAAAAACCTATTAACATAGTCATTAAGACTAGTCGTGTGATTGTAAACGCGGCTGGTTGTGGGTTCGATTCCCACTTGAGTAAATGAAATATTTAATAATTTTATTTCTTCGCTCTGGTGTCGAGGCAAAAGCGTGGCTTTGAATACCAACACGCAATGACGGAAAGTGGAGTATCTTAACACTAGTCTCCGTCTACTCTGCTAAATGCGGGATACAGCGTGAAGTTGTTTTTTTTTTTTTAAATTAGATATTTACGCCTTGCAGATGTTGCTTCGAACGAATGACAGCGTGTACAACTGAAAATAATTATATCCATATTACAATGAGCGATAACACTTAAACTTAGAGAGATGAACACGACTTACCTAACAATAAAATACAAAACAACATAATACAATGTTGTATTACGTTCACGAATAAAATTGAAAAAAATATTTTAAATTTTGTGTTTATTACGAATAGAGCAATAAACTAAAAATATATGTTCGTGGTAGTGCAATATGTTTTATTATCAAAGAAATGGTATTATCCAGAATTCGGCGGAAAATGTTGAATGGAGTGTTTTAACACTAGGTTCCGTCTGCCTATCCTGCTACGTGCGGGATTCAGCGTGAAACTGATTATATTTATTAGAAATGGTATTAATCCTTACATTTTCGATAAGGACGATGTGGTATATTCATATATATTAATCTGAAGGCACGTTCATTCAAGCCGTGTCCAATTTAGTTTCTTAGTTTAGAAGGAGAGCAAAGAGCAACTAATCTAACGTTATTTTTTCTTATACTAGGCAGACAGTATAGAGTACTTTTCTTTTTGTAACAGTAGGGTACATGGGTTCTTTTTCTCTCTTTTTTTCAGCTAAACTCAATCTCACCTGTAACAGCGTAGACAAATAGAGCCTAGTGCCAAGACACTCAACTCCACATTTTCCGTGTTCTGAATTTTCCAAATTTTGGAGGTATTGTGGGTTAAGTAGTACATTGCCTGGATACCAGAGCAAAGAAATGTAAATATTAATTAAATATTTCAATTCCTCGAGTGGAAATCGAACCCACAACATGTCGTGTTTACAATCGTGCCCGTGCACCACAACTGGCCTCTATGGGTATTTCCAAAATATGAATATTTAGTCATCAAGTACATAGTAAAATGAATATATATTTATTTTGCGCGTTCCTTTAAATCATATATAAACTTCAAAATTCTCTTATTAACATGTAAATGACATATGTCTTTAGCGTTGCTGATAACAATTTAAAGACAATCTTTTGTTCGCCCTACAAAAATTACAAACTCACTTTACAGTATTCGTTCCAACGTACCAGGCGCGTTGACTTGGCGATATTGGAAAATGTGACCAATACTTGAAGTGTAAATTGAATTAATTTGAAATAACTGTTTTTTGTGAAGAAAAAATAATTTTAAAACTTAAACAATGGTGTTAAAATTACAAATCGATGGAACATCCCCGCGAGCGAGTAGACTTCGGTCGATAGCGTCTCAGGTGAGTAGAAATATTTTATAACTAAGTTATTTATATTAATATTATTTTATTGAGGGCCAGTCCAGTCCGTCAAACCGACTGGTTGTGGGTTCGATCCCCACTCGAGGAGATGAAATATTTACTTAAATTTATATTTCCATTTCTTCGCTCTGGTGTCGAGGCAAAGCGCAGCGTTGAGAATTTGGCAGAAAGTGCGGGATACAGCGTGAAGCGGATTTATTTACTTATTTATATTATTTTATAAAAATAACAATCAGTTAATTTGAGAGCGATCACTATAATACATATAACTGCTTCTATCGTAGGTTGGCTTCTAAGAAATTCTAATAATACTCACCTATTATAAATTTATATGGTATTATACTAGTACATTTGCATTTTATTTCTTTTAATGTTGACAAATTATATATATTGATATTATTAGAAACTCCCAAGAAATACGTAAGATATCTATGTCTATTGCTAAAAATATTTTTTTTATTATTTTGGTACTTATCATTCTTTACAGTATTTTATCTATTAATCTGATTATTCTTATTTTTTTTACAAAAAACGGTTTGTATAACATGTTTTATGCAATTTTACTTAAGCTCTACAATTCAGTTTCTTTTTTTTTTTTCGTATGAGCAAATCGCAAAACAAGGATTAAACGTTGACTTGCTATAACTTTGTATGTGTTTTTTTCCACTGTCAATAGAAATAGGCTTAATAAAAAATCTTTTTGACCTCCATCCAAAATCTTCTTTCATTAAAATATCACATAGTGTAGATGATATATGTAAATCATGACATGATACTTAGTGGCGCAATATAATGCAGGTTTATAAATCGTTTTTTATACATCTCAAAATAAATAAATTCTTAAGCCAAGTAGAATCTTTATATACTTATAAACAAAATGGAATGGTCTGTCTGTGATTTCAAAATAACACTGAGAAAAAGAGAGATAACTAAACATTATTTCGATTAAATTAAAATTAAATCAGCTTCACGCCGTATCCCACATACAGCAGGGTAGGCAGAGGGAACGTAGTGTTAATACACTCCGTTCCCCACTTTCCACCGAGTTCTGAAGGCATTGCGTATTGAGTGGCGGAACTTAACGACGCGCTTTGCCTCGACATCAGGGCGGAGAAATAATATAAAATACAAATATAAATAAATATTTCATTTCCACAAGTGGGAATCGAATCCACAACCAGTCAATTTTATAGATACCTTTTATTATGATTTATTTAGAGCATAATAGTATAGATAACCATACAAAAATAAATCACCCAAATTTTCTTAAATACACTTAAAATAAATAGTCGTATAGTTCAAGCGGACGAAGCCGCGCTGGTCCGCAAGTCTACAATAAAGAACACAAAGTTATCAACCGCTAACCAAATCTTATCTTGGTGCCTTACTCATCTCGGCTTATATATACATATCGTTGAATTACTGTGATACCTGTGATGAAGTAATGACTTCTCCAGCAATGGTTCCCAGATAGCGTATTAACCTGGATATTCACTAAATTAGTAAAAAACCTGAATCGGAAACCGATTAATAGGAATATGGACAACATCATCTCTACTACACCTGATACGATCAACTTGAGAAGAAACTATTGCATAATTATATTAAGGCAGAGGGGACCTAGTATTAAGACACTCCGTTCCCCATTTTCCTTTTAATTCTGAAGGCATTGCCTGTTGGATGGCGGAACTAAGCGCCGCACTTTGCCTCGACACTAGAGCGAAGAAATAAAAATATATATTTAAATCAATATTTCATTTCCTCGAGTGAGGATCGAACCCACAACAAGCCGATTTTACAGTCACACACTTTACCCCTGCGCTGCACAACGATTTTCCTCAATAAGTCAAAGTAACACTTGATCAAAGGAAATAAAAATATATTTAAATATATTTCACATTGCACCACAATTGTATCGTAATTCTTTTGATAAGAACAATTTTCTTACAAAATACACAGAGGATAAGATTCCCAAATAGTTTTCAAGGACAGCTTTGGACTCGATTGACTCGTATATTATTTTTAAATTAGAAACTCTTAATCATAAACTTAATTTAGATTATCGAGTGTTTATGTTATCACCACTTTAAATGAAAACACAGTTTTAACTACTCTACAATAACATATACAATTAAAACAAAAGAAAAAGAGATTTGTCTAAAAATGAGAAACATCCCTTCTTCCCACAGACATCCCCTCCTTCTACAATATTCTTTAAATCCAAACTAAAAAAATATTTACTTGCAACTCGTAAACTCGTAAACTTCAGATAGAGATTGCTTTCAAATTTTCATCTCATATATATCTATATTTGTTTTATATATATTTTCATTTATCCTCTTTCACTACTTAGCTGGAAGAGATCTCGTATAGAGATAAGTCCACCTTTGTGAACTAAATGTTTTAATGTTGTTTCCTTATATATATTTTAATACTATAAAGAATATTTAAAGTCTATGTGAGTAAACTATTACTACAATCAAAATTTAAAAACCGAAAATATAGAGTAAACCGAAAATATAGAGAAAATATAAGTATTTTTTTTAATTTTAAGAAATTAGCTTTCTTTATTTTTTCTAACAGACTTTTCCAACTTAAAAGAGAAATAAACATAAGAAGAAGTAACATCGACAAATATTTTGCTACCGTGATATGTTAGTAATATTTTTTAAAAGTTATATTTACTTTGAAATTTAATTTTTGGCTTTGGGTTTTGGTTTTTAACAGTAGTGATGTATTTGATGATGAGAAAAGCCAGACATAAGCCGTATATCCCACATATAGCAGAGTACGTAGAAGGAGCTTGGGAACCTGTGTTAAGACAATCCGTTCTCTTTAAGACACTTCCTTTTCGCATTTTCCCGGCGAATTCTAAAAGCATTGCGTGTTGAGTGGCAAAACTTAATGTTGCGTTTTTTGCGTTGAAACCACAGCGAAGAAAAAAAATATTAAATATTTCATTTTCTCAAGTAGGAAGCACTTAATAATGCAATGCTTCAAAAATTCGGCGGAAATTGGAAGAGTGGAGTGCCTTAACACTAGGTTCCCTCCGCCTATTGCTTCTGCTATAATCGGAATACTGCGTGAAGCTGAAATATAAATAAACATAATATGATATCGTCATTGTTTACTTTTGACAATATTGATATAATAGAAAAACGTTTGGTATGCTAATTATCCATGTATTTACGTATGAATTTTAAATAGAATATTGTTAATATAATACTTTTGCAAATTTGCCACGCATTTTAACTTTATTTTATTTATTTTACTTTGTCCTTTTCTATAGTAAAAATTATATATGATATATGCCAGCAATTAACCAATATATGAAATAGGCGCAGTAGTGGCGCAGGGGCACAAGGTGTGACTGTAAAATCAACTGATTGTGGGTTTGATCCCCGCTCGAAGAAATAAAATATTTACTTGAATTTATATTTTCATTTCTTCGCTCTGGAATCGAGGCAAAAACGCAGCGTTAAGTTCCGCCACTCAACAGGTAATTGGAGGCATCCAATATTCGGCGGTAAGTGGGAAACGGAGTGTCTTAGCACTAGGTTCCCTTTTCCTACCCTGCTGTGGGCGGGATACAGCGTGAAGCTGATTTAATTTTTTAAGTAGTACGGATTTTAGGAGTAGGTACTTGTAAGTATTTAATATCTAAATGCTTATGCTATGTATATTTATACCATTTATTTACATTTAATATATGTATGTAGATGAATAATTTAATCAACTAAAACATTAATTACATTCCAGAAATACAAATTTTATTTATTACCAACAATTAACAACATCCAAATAAATAATAGTTTCGATGCAAAAAAATATGTTATAAACAAAATATAATATTGTTATACATTCTTAGTTTTTTTTATCTGCAATTGGATAGAAAATAGGGAATGGTCTAGTATATTAATAAATTTTGCAAAATATAAAAGATCCACTAAAATTAGTATTAGTTATTTTTTAATTCGTTCCTCGTTATATTTTCATACATAAATTGACATACATTCATATATAATTAAGAAAGTAAAAATTCGACACTTGTACCAATAAAATACTGATATTTAAGTGTCAATTAAATAAATTGTGATGTTATAAATTGTTTCAAATTATGTTTTTTTTGTCATGAAACATTTATTTTATTTTGAAACATTTAAATATATTTTATATTTAAATATAAAATATATTTATACATATAAGATTAATTTAAAAGTGTGCCTGTAAATCAACTGGTTGTGGGTTCGATCCCCACTCGAGGATATGAAATATTTATTTACATTTATATTTTCATTTCTTCGCTCTGTCGTCGAAGGGAAAGCGCGGCGTTGAGTTCCGCCACTCAATACGCAATGCCTCCAGAAGTTGGCGGAAAGTGGGGAACGGAGTCACTTAACAATAGGTTCCCTCTGCCTACCCTGCTGTTTGCGAGATACATAGTGAAGCTGAAAAAAAAATAGTAATAATTTAATCACTTCCAGTTCCTCGCCTCATCATCGTCATTTTTGTTGTTATTCGACTTGGGCATGGCCATCAACTTCTCAACTATCATGATTCCCGCACTTCTCGATGCGAAAGAGGGATTATCTTTAGATGAAACACAAGCTTCTTGGTTCGGTGAGCTATTTTTTTTTAAAGAATATATACATTGTACTAGTAATAGATCACTGTATTGGGATATGGAAGTGCCTTAATGGGAACGAAATGGCTTAATAGGTTCCCTCAGTCCACCCGCTACGTGCCAGATACACTGTGAAGCTGTTAGATAGATAAATATACATTATAGCTACGATAATTTATTCAATGACAAGAGATAATTTAATACGATATTATAAGTTTATACAAGTAAATAAATAAATAAATCAGCTTCACGCTGTATCACGCACACAGCAGGGTAGGCAGAGGCAACCTAGTGTTAAGACACTCCCGTTCCTCACTTTCTGCCGAATTCTGGAGGCATTGCGTGTTGAGTGGCAGAATTTAACGCCGCGCTTAACCTCGACACCAGAGCGAAGAAATGGAAATATAAATTTAAGTAAATATTTCATCTCCTCGAGTGGGGATCGAACCTACAACCAGTCAGTTTTACAGTCACCCCTCGTGCCTCTGCGCCACAACCGGCCTCAATTTATACAAGTACATGATAC
This sequence comes from Heliconius erato x Heliconius himera, assembly GCA_013421005.1. Lineage (NCBI taxonomy): Eukaryota > Metazoa > Arthropoda > Insecta > Lepidoptera > Nymphalidae > Heliconius > Heliconius erato x Heliconius himera. The sequence goes on along the minus strand of JAATLQ010038458.1, from coordinate 64,144 downwards.
TATATATATTTCTTACGCAATTTCAGGAAGTATATCATTTCTATCACAACCAGCTGGTGCACTCATCTCCGGACCTGTAGTTGATTATTTTGGTAGAAAAAGGGCCAACTTTCTCGTGAACATACCTATGATAATAGCATGGGTTATTATGTATTACTCTTGGAGCATTCCCGCTCTGTTTACCGCCAATGCCTTGCTTGGTGTTAGTTCTGGAATCATGGAGGCGCCTATCAACTCTTACGTTGGAGAAATCAGGTATGTTATAGGTAATAATTTAAATTTATTATGGAAACACATTTCGTAGTGTAGTTTTTAAACGACGTAAAACAAAATGAAAGGTAAAATAGAGAGAAAGTCGTACAAAGGAAGTACAAGATGTGACATTGCTAATTTACAGTAACTGTGACTTTACGACTTTTATGTTACGCTAAAAAAAAATTGTATATTTTCGTTTATATTGAACTTGGCATACTAATATATAAAATATAACTAAAATTATCACATCTCTATTAAAAATAAAATTAAATTAAATCAGTGTCACGCTGTATCCCGCACACAGCAGAGTAGGCAGAGGGAACCTAATATTAAGACACTGAGTTTCTCACTTTCCGCCGAGTTCTGGCGGCATTGCGTGTTGAGTGGCGGAACACAACGCCGCGCTTTGCCTCGACACCAGAGCGAAGAAATGAAAGTATAAATGTTAATAAATATTTCATTTCCTCGAGTAGGGATCGAACCCACAACCAATCAATTTTGCAGTGACACTGTGCCCCTACGCCACGATTGTCCTCAATCACTTAAGTATCATCTCTATTACTTAAGTTAAAAAAAAATTCACTCATATGATAAAAAAAAATCGATGAACTCTAAGCTGACCGTTGCATTTATATAAGTGTCCATATATAGTGTGGGCGTGACATATGCCGTTATGCGCGACCTTCATTCCTCTATGCTTGACCCAAGCCGGTTTATATACGGATTTTTGATAACCAACTTTTACACTTGAGGCCGATCGTGGTGCAGAGGCACAAAGTGTATCTGTAAACGCGACTGGTTGTGGGTTCGACCCCCACTCTAAAAATGAAATATTTATTTAAATTTATATTTCCATTGCTTCGCCGGTCGGTCGGTTAGAAGTCGGTTTTACAGTCACACTTTGTGCCCCTGTGCCACGACTGGCCTCATAAATGTAAAGCTCCTGTAAAGTATCTAGTTTGTTGAGCATTAGTGTCTCGAATGTCATTTGCAATGGAATATAATAGCCCAAGATTCCAGGGCCCCCAGACCTACGTCAGTTTAGTGAAGCTGAAATATTGAGTACTAATGTAACATAATTAAGACAGTATGAGAACTCACTAATTTGAAAGTGGGGCCCTTTCCGAGGTAGCGCCAATTTAAGGTACACACCAATTAAAGCCAGTGAGTACGCATACGGTTTTAACTACATATTAGACTTATTAGACTTATATATATATATATTAATATTAAAAATTTCAGCTTTGCCAAAATTACATAGATCTGGGGGCCCTGGGATCTCAGTCTATAAGGTACTCTTAACAATACCGGGATAAGTTAGTTTCAATTACTAGTTCACTTTATAAGTTTCATGTAAACAATTAATCTTAAATTAATTTTTAACCTTCTTAGTATATTACATTCTAAGTATTATACATTGTGTAAATCCCTTTGGCACATGGATTCTTGTAACAGATTATATATGTATGTCTGTACGTAGGTACCTATATATGTAGCGATCGCGATCCAATTTAACGCCAGCATCTACTTATATGTACTCATTTTAAAAGATTATTTAATATCTTGTTATTTAGAAATTTTCCTTATTACAGTTTTTACAGACAATCACGGCCCAGTGACACCATTTTAATACTGATTTGTTTGTAAATAAATAAAAATAATTAATTCAATAATTATATTGTGTATCTATTTTTGTTTAAAAAACCAAGGCAACCGCAGAAGGTTGACGCTCAAAAAACCTTTATTTTTACCTTCTAAGTACCATTATGTAATCTATAGTTAGGTTTTAATCTCAATGATAAATAAAACTTAGAATATTTTTCCCTTATAATAATATCATTTATTTCTTCAATTTCATGTGAGGTCAATCGGCGCAACGGCACAAGCGTGTGACTGCAAACGCGTCAGGTTATGAGTTCGATTCCCACTCGAGGGAACAATTTAATGTTTCCACTCAACACACAGAATCTGCCTCTAGAATTCGGCTAGTCTTAATAGGAATGGAGTGTCTTAAAACTAGGTTCCCAGGTTTACAGCCGTTATCAGTTTTATTGATATTTTATTTATTTATCAGCTGTTTCCAATCTTTAATTTTTATATTATATGGATGAAAAACGCCTACCTTGCTGCGACGGTAGCACAAATCTGCGCCAAGTGTCCCGGTCTTCAAATTATATTTAGACCTTCTCCTACTCAGGCTTAATAGTTATATAACACATACTATTTGATTGAAACTTTTCAAACAAATAGTATTACTATTTTAATATTTGAAGCCAGTCGTGGCGCAGCGGCACGAGATGTGACTGAAAAACCGACTGGTTGTGGATTCGATCCCCATTCGAGGAAATGAAATATTTACTTAAATTTATGTTTCCATATCTTCGAGGTTAAGCGCAGCGTTGAGTTCTGCCACTCAACACGCAATGCCTCCAGAATTCGGCAGAAAGTGGGGGACGGAGTGTCTTAACACTGGGTACCCTCTGCCTACCCTGCTGTGTGTGGGATACAACGTGAAGCTGATTTTAATATTTTTTTTTATCATTATTAGAAAATAAAATAATTATAAATTAATTAATAAACGACAATTGTAATTTTTCGTTACAGTGAACCCTCAATCCGTGGTGCGCTGTGCACTGTGACACAATTCTGCACTTCTTTTGGCATTCTTATTATGTACTTTTTGGGTACTATAGTAGAGTGGCGGACTGCTGCTCTCATTTGTCTCGTAGCTCCTATCGCATCCATGCTTATGGTTATATTTGTAAGTATATTTTGAATTAAGTGATTTGTTTTTTTTTTTGTTTTTGCTGTCAGAATTAAATCGGATTAGCACAATTGATAATCTGTGATAGTAATTTTAGAATTTCAAATTAGTCTTTTTTTTATAATAAGAATTAAAACTTTACACATTATTGACATTGAAAACAAAGATATTTTATAAATCTCAAATTGAAATGCATAATTCTTACTACGAATGATGTATTTTAATTCTAAATATAGTAATGAAAAAAATCTATAATATGTGATAACTGTAAACAATGTAGAAAGGACATATTTAACTTTCCAGTCACCAGAAACGCCAGTCTGGCTCCTAATGAGACACAGAGACGAAGACGCTCAAAAATCTCTTTGCAAACTCCGCGGATGGACCACACCAGATAACGTTAAAGAAGAGTTTGACGATTTGAGCAACTACAGTAAAAAATTACAAAATTGCGTTATATGCTCTAGCATAGAGCAAAATGTTAAAACATGCCCACATAGTTCCATGAATTGGTTTAAAAGGTAAATGCAAAATCAAATGTAATTAAACACAGTCAGAACAATGATAATATGACACGTTAGAACAATATTAAATACTTAGAAGTTAATTTTTGGAGAGAAAAAAACAACAGATACACGTGGATTATATTTCAGAGATACTTTATGTTTTAGTAGATATGTGCTATCAAAATAGAAAAATTACTGTCTTCCGAGACAACAAACCTAATTGAGCTATTACAGCGATGGGATCAATTGTAATAACTACTTCCTTTTCAATTGTACCCAGCCAATGGAACTTTTATAAATTTTAGAATTTAATAAAATAAATATTCTATTAAATTTCAAATAATAAAAACTAAAATGAAAAAGAAATTGGTAAAAATAATAATGAGCTAAGGCTATTGAAATTGTTTTATAATAGTTACGCACATAAACATATCAAGGATTAGCTTTCGGGACCTAATCTTCAACGAATTACATCTTCTGATGAAAAATTATAACATTTTGCATCATCTTTACATACTAATCTCTATATATAATAAGACAGTAAAAATATTTTGTTTGTACATTTATTAATTTTGACTAAAATGGATACAGGGACACTTAAAAAGAATAATAGAATGCAAAAATTTTTTTTTTGAATTTCTTGTTTGTCTGTCTGTCTGTCTGTCAGTCGATATGTATGTTCACATTTTTCTCTGAAAGTACTGTGCTCCTATCCTGTTACGTTCAGATTTTTATACTTTCTTGTTCATTTTCAGACGTATCCTCAAGTTTAGATATGTGATGCTTTGTAAAGAGACGTTAAGGCCCTTATCATTAGTGATGATGTACTTTTTGTTCTTCGTTATGAGTGGACTGACACCGATTAAGCCAAATTTGGTTAACGTTTGTGGAGCTTTTGGTATGGCACAAGAGGGAAAGCGGATTGTAGTAAGTATATATATATTTTTTATTCATTATTTAATATTGTTGTAAGTATGCTTAACTGTTTTGGGTCAAAACTACCATTCCGTTTTGTTTGCTTTTTACACTAAACGCACAGTAATATATTATTTTTTTTTTATCAGCTTCACGCTGTATCCCGCACACAGCAAGGTAGACAGAGGAAACCTAGTGTTAAGTTACTATAACTCTCCGTTCCCCACTTTCTGCCGGATTCTGGAGGCATTGCCTGTTGAGTGGCAGAACTCAATAGAGCAGAGCAGAGCGAAAAAATGGAAATATAAATAAATTAAATTAAAAAATTAAATTAGCTTCACGCTGTATCCCGCACTCAGCAGGGTAGGCAGAGGGAACCTAGTGTTAAGACACTCCGTTCCCCACTTTCTGCCGAATTCTGGAGGCATTGCGTGTTGAGTGGCAGAACTCAACGCCGCGCTTAACCTCGACACCAGAGCGAAGAAATGGAAATATAAATTTAAGTAAATATTTCATCTCCTCGAGTGGGGATCGAACCCACAACCAGTCGGTTTTACAGACACACTTTGTGCCTCTGCGCCACGACTGTCCTCTATTTATTTAATATTCTTCCATAATTTATTCATAAGCTATAAATCAAACATTTTTACTCTGACATAAATATGTATGTATAGGATTTTTTGTCTAGTTCGGTGAATTCATCACCAAACTTTAGTAAGCCATGCAACTTCATCAATTAAAGATAGAATAGAAGAATATAAGAATATTTTTTCCTATTTTTCAGCTAATGGTAGGTATTTTAACATTCATCACGGGTATATTTGTTGTCGCTGTTATCAGAATTGTTGGCAAAAGAAAACTTGCGATATCATCAATATTTGCCAGTGCAATAGTTTGCGTGATGCTTAGTATATACGCGAGGCAAAACTTAGATGATAAAGTATTTTCATATGATCCTAAAACGTTTCCAAAGACTACTAGTATGGTGCCCTTGGTACTGCTGTACCTGTTGACTATATTCACTGGACTGGGTATACCTTGGGTCTTGCTGGGTGAAGTTTTCCCCTTCAGGTAATTTAAATATTTTATTAAGTTTTTTGTTTTACATATTTCTATAGACATACATGTATTTAAATGATATTCCTTTATTCCTTAAGTTTACAAGTGCTAAAAAATACTCTCAGAGATTTGTAAGAAATTGTACGATTTTTAAATTGTACATGTATGTCTTTATTTAGAAAAAATTATCATAAATTAATGTAAGGTCCTCCAAATTAAATTGATAATAACTCTTAATCAATATTATCTCTCAACTAAAGAGAAATAAAGAGAAAGAATGCATTTTTTATCTAAATTAATGTATTTCACAGGAGCCGTGCTACAGCTCAAGGATTGTCGGCGGCGAGCAATTACTTATTTTCATTTTTGGGTTCAAAAACTTTAATTAATTTAGAAAGCAGTGTCAGATTATGGGGCACTTTCGCCACATATGCTACTTTCGGCTTCCTGGGAACGATATATTTATATTTTTTCTTGCCAGAAACCGAAGGTAAAAGCTTACAAGAAATTGAGGAATATTACAAGGGAAAACTTAGAATTTTCGCTGACGATCCCATTATAAATACATTTAGAAAACGAAAAGAAGATAAAAGATGAAATGGCTCAAAATAATATTTTTATAAGATAAAATAAATATATCTTTAAGTTACTTATTTTGTTTACGGTTGTTTATGTGACTAAATTTTTTTTATTTTTACAAAAAGAAACAAAAAATATTTTTTTATAAAAAATATATATAAAACTTATTTTAAAGTATAGAAAATACATATACTGTCTTAAAATAAACTACAGTGAAGGGTTCTCAATTCTCGCTATGAATAGAGGGATAGCAAACTGTGTGTCCCAAAGAACAGCTAAAAATGGTCTGCTAGCCTGAAAGATTGCAGCTGGCTCGTCGTACGACAACGCAATGGCAGCGAATCCAGATGCAGCAGCAGCAGAAAGTCCTTGTTCATCTACCGATAAGAAGCCAGTGTGAATAGCTTGAGATACTTCAGGAGAGTATGTTCTATAAGTACCTATACCTGTCAGGTCACTTTTAGATGAAAATATGCTAGAAATACCCATCTGAAATAAAAAATAACATGTTTTAAATTTTCAAATCCTTTAAAATATAGTTATAACTGATCTAGTTATAAATATGTTAATAAATCGTATACCGTAATAACACCAAATTTAAATACTTACGTTTTTCAACACTGGTATCATATCAGTATCAGATTTGATCGTAAACTTTGGAATCTCCAATTGTATTTCAGTTTCGTTAAATTTATGGAAATTCACCAACTTCATATTTGTTAACGAATTTAAAGCATTGTCTACGTTAGACAAACGATGTGGCAGTATTAATATCAACGAGTATTGGTGGCGCTGCAAAGAAAATTGTAGATTAATAAAAATGTTGAGTGCTAACGTAACTTTTTTTCTTACCGTAAATAGTACACCAAAGGCCAAAAAAAACAATACAAAAAAGCAAAAAATACAGCTTGTAGTTATCTGTTAAACTAATAGTTTCAATAACCAATTATGTACACATGTATATTTAATAATCATTTTAATTTTGCTATTAAATATATATGGATATGTCAAACAGAGAACAGCGTTCAGTTGCGATACAGATCTCGCAACATTTTTAGAATAATAAGAAGATATACTCCATATTTCAATGGATAATAAGCAGATAAACAACAAAATTGTAATAGTGAGATTTAGTGCTCAGTATTATTTGTATTGTTAAGAAAAATATTTTGCAACGAAATATAACAAAACTTTGTTTTTATGAATAGTTTATTTCATGTGCCTAATAAATAATTGATAGAATGTCATAGAAATTTGGTTTTCTAAGTCTCTTGTTTTTTATAACTAACATGAATTATTTCAGTGTTTCCTATTTATGCCAATATGATATAATCATTATATATGTTTATATATATAATAACTTTGAAATCACTGCCAGACACGTTTTGTTAAGTTACTACTACTTCTATACTATATTATCCATGTATCTTTACTGTATTAAAATAATTGATATTTACCTCAAACGGCATAACCGTAACAAATGATTTAGTCTCTTCATCAATACCATATTTAAATGTACTGCGCATACGCATGAATGGCACCGATATAGATTCTCCATTGCTAAGGTGGAATATGAGAGGCTTAGTTGTCTCCTTTCTAAATTTTGTTTCCCACAGCCCTTTGAAATATACGGCGTTAGCTATTACTAATTGAGTTTGGTAATTAACAGCACCTAGAAAACAATGTTATTTTATGTACGTTAGTATCTATTTGTACCTTTACTAATATTTTTTATTACATTTATATTTAATTCATAAACTAACTTATTTAACCATGCATTACTAGCTTACTGTATGGAAGTAGATTTTCAATTCTGTTATGAGTTTGTCCTGCTACCCATTTATTAATTTGTCTAACTGCTGCAGCAGGTCTTGAAAAATCAATAGGTGTAACTTCACTGCCAAAATTTTGAATAGCAGTGTCTTTAAAGTCCAAGTTTATATCGAAGCCATCGGCAATGTATAAGTTATTGGACACTGTCAAAATATTTCGAGAGTTTCTTTTCTGAAAAAATATACATATTTATTTTATGTAAAATATCAAACGCTTCCACTTATTTACGATCACAGATCGTCTTATACTGTAAATGCTCCTTTGTGAATAAAAAATACTTTCTTTTGTGTCTACGCATCTTGTATCTAAAACGGCATAGATTTACAACAGATCCGTACTTACTTAATGACATATTTTTAAGCTTCACGTTGTTTCCCGCACATAGCAGGAAAGGAAAAGAGAACCTGGGAACCTAGTCTTATGACACTTTCGTCCCCACTTTCCGTCGATTTCACGAGGCCTTATGTATTGAGTGGCGAAACTCTACGTCGCGCGTTTGTTACCAGTGCGAGGTGATTAAAATATTAAATATTTTATTCCCGCGAGTGGAAATCGTTTTTTTTTTATTTTTCACTTACTCTCATATCATAAGTGAGTCGTCTATATGTAGGTGCAGTGAGGTCAGCAGTCATTTGCAGAGATCTTGTTATTTCTTTTTGGGCTTCATCTACTGTACCTTGTTGTAACAGAGCTAAAACCGTTGCAATGGAAGTGGGAGACACTATTATGTTGCCATTTTGTAAGCTATTCACACTCTGAAAGTCACAAAATATAATAAATTCCAATTTTTAAAATAAAATATATATATGAGTTATTAACAGTATTCTAAAATAGTAATATATTGTAAAATAGAAATTTTATAAATATATTATAACAATAAAAAAAAAAAATGAAACGTGACAATTTTTGATATCCATTTGTAAATAAGGACTCACTTTCATTAAATTTATTCCGAATGTTGTTATTGCGTATGTTATATTGTTGAGTTGTTCTACATCAGTTTTTGGAACACCAATAAATCTGACTGGATTTGAAGCAATCGAAGATTCGTCTAAGTCGACTGGTCTATTGGTTGTGACACGATTGATTGAATTTATATTATCACGATTATTGGTCAATGATAATTGATTAGCATTGTCATTATAGAGATTCACTTGAGCATCAGAATTTTTTCGTTTAATTACTTCTTGCAGATATATATCATAAGAATCTTGAACTTTGTTGGGATTCGCTTGCGCTGCAGTATTTCTTTGATTAACTATGTCTTGCAAATATCTATCGTAAGAATCTTTAACTTCATTTGAGGTTCTTGAACTAAGGTAAATATTTTCACCAATATTTTGATTGTTTTGTACTGGGGTTACGGAGATCACTTGTTGTCGACCATTGTTGAAACGTTGTGATTTTACTTCTAAAATACACAACGCAATGAGTGCTGAAATTAATAAAAATGTACGTATAAAGCTCTTGTTTCTATTATTAAAATTACATCCTACGCAGATAAATTTATAATATCAACAGGCTTCATCATTATGCACATTAAAATATTTATTAATAATTGAGGAAGCAAATTCCGCTACAAAAGTTTTTATATCGTTTTAATTTATTTATAAATGCTTAGTGTTACACAATGTTATAAGTAAAAAAAAACTACAAATAAACTTACCAATTAGAAATTTCATATTGATTTCACTTGAAACAGCACATTAGACACCTTTTTTAACCAGAAATGATCTTAATATCTTTACAATATATTAAACAAATGTAAAAATATTCGCACAGTTCGACCTCAGCTCACTACTACACTGACCGTAACGCGTAAACAAGAATATAATAGTAGATTGCAGATACTAAGCTTGTTATTTCAATTTAAACATTGTGGCCTTTTAAATAGAATATATTTTGAAAATTACAATAATGTCGCTTAATATAAAACAAGTTTTTTTATTATAGTTATCTGTAGTGGTTTTCCTCATCAGAGCAGGTTCCTTTAACAAGTATTTCAGACATCTTTGTTGATAAAATTAGTAGAAAGATCAAAGTTTGAATAGATATAATATAAGATCAATGTTTAATTGCAAAATCAAAATAAAGTTTCGTATTTATAGATTAAATTCACTTAATGCCGTTTGCTTGCACATCATATAGAATGTACCGTTAAAACGTTTATTTTAATGTAGATTTTTAATAATAAATATATGACTAGCAAAGCGATCTCACCCACCTAAGTTTATTAATGAATTTTAGTATTAAATACATTTTCTTTATAATCTTTACACAAATTGTAGCCTATTTATTATCCCGATGTACAAGCTAAATTATTGACAGTTTCATTTAAATCAGCTTAGTAGTTTTTGCGTGAAAGTGGAACAAACATCTTCACAAACTTTCACATTTATAATATTCTTATCAGTAGGATAAGTTGGATTGGCTTCCTAAAGTTTAAAGTGTATCTGTATAAGCATATAATAATAAACTGAATTATATAAGATGATACAATCACATCCAAACTAAAAAATCATCTAAATACATCAATAAAATAAATAAATCAGCTTCACACTGTAGGCCGCACACAGCAGGGTAGATAGAGGGAGCCTAATGTTAAGACACTCCGTTCCCCACGTGCCGCCGAGTTTTCAAGGCATTGCGTGTTGAGCAGAACTCAACGCCTCGCTTTGCCCTGACACCAGAGCGAAGAGATGAAAAACATATATATCAATATATGTAGATATTTTATTTTTACTGTTCTAATTACAAGTCGGATCTGGAAAGTGGGCAGCGCTGGAGTGGTGGTTCAGACCACTTACGAAGCTGCTGCAAGCAGACTCAGAGAGCCAATGCTACCGAGTTTAAGAGTTGTGAAGCCGAAAAGACGGAAATCACTATTTTGTTTCAACAGACTAGATGGGAACCCAAGTTTCGAGGACGTTCTGGTAGCCCCAAAATTATAAAGAAGATAGCGCATGGTCTCTTTGAATGATCAAAAGCGAAGCCACAGGCGTATTTAAGAAGAACCGTGCATGGGACTGCCATTGCGATCATCTTTGCGTGCTCTGCAGCTTTAAGGGAGTCACTCTTGCTGAAGGGTCGGGTCTTCACCGGCTGGCAGGCTGTTGAAGTAACGGAAAATATAATGGTTACGTGCTGCAACAAATGCCAGCAGTATGGGCACCCAGAAAAGTTTTGCAAGTAGGGAAGGAAGTATTCAGTGGTAGCTGCGGAAATACTGGGCACAAGACAGAGGCATGCAAATCCGTGTCTACATGCTGTGCAACATGCAAACCGTCCAGTATACGCGTTGGGCAGCTGAATTTGCTAAGATCAGCAATGGCTACACAGGAGTTACCCGTAATATGCAGGATGCTGGAGTTGGATCTTGTATTAGTCCAGGAAAGCGCGTTGGGATTGGCAGCCCGAAAGAAGAAAAGCAGCCGTAAACCAGAGCTGCATAATTCCCTGCATCGTGCCAGAATGAGGTACAAGAAAGCAATGAGAAATGCAGAAGCCACCAAGAAAACAACCCGTGGGGGTTGGCGTATTATACCTTCTCAGGCAGAATACGCCCTCCCTCCAATGTCATGCATGGTATACGCCTACTGGAGGAAGGCAACACCACAGCTAAGGCAACCAACCCAGATAATGACTCCCGTTATGACACTCCGTATCATCGAACGGTGAGAATAGCTGCAGCATGCTCTCCCGGAGGCAAGAGCTCAGACTTGCCAAGACGTAGGAGTCTTGAGCAAATTATTAAGGGCCTGCCAAACACTGCGCCCGGTCTAGACGGAATCACTGCTAAGATAATCAAGCACGCATGGAGAGTGAGTGGTGCACTTTGTACTAGTAATATACTCTGCGTGTTTGGACGAACAATATATTTATTCTTTTTAGCTTCACGCTGTATCACGCACATAATATGGCAGACATAGGGAAGACACACAAGAGTGTTTCGTTCACCACTTTCTGCCGACTTCTGGAGCCATTACTTGTTAAATTGGACAACTCAACGGCACTGGATTTAGATACTACCTACTGCCTTTTTAACTGTTATATCGTATTTTACATGTATGTATGTATATACAACACATGTATGTGTGTATAACAAAGAAAATGAATGAAAAGAAATGATTGAGCAATGTATTTTAACTTAAATTTTGTGCTACATGTACTACGTGCTATTGTTAATCAAGATAAAGGCACGCTCAACGAATTCTTTTCCTTAAAAGCTTACCTCTTCGTTCGTTCGAGAAGTTCGTCTTTAAAATTAAAAATATTATCCTTCTAGATCAGTGGTCCCAACCAGTGCTCCGCGGACCACCAGTAATCCGCAGAAGCCCAAATATGGTCCGCGAACGATTTTAATTTATGACTGGGGATGGTGAGGCGAAGTTTCTGTTTGATTATCACAGTTAATTTTTATTATACCTACATGCAAAGTGATCCCTGCTACCAAGAAAGATATAAAAGTGGTCCTTGATCAAGAAAAGGTTGGGAATCCCTGTTCTAGATAATAGAATTGCCGACAGAAAATGAAGATTACCATGTTATTCTTGCCATATTCTATTAATTATAATACAATAAACAATAGGCAGCGAATAACTGTAAACGCTGTGACTGTGGGTTCGAACTTCGAGTCCACTTCAAGAAATGAATTATTTTTAATTCCCTGCTTTGATAAAGTAAGGTCCAGTGTGGTTTCCACCATTCAACAATCATCATCTCGAATTTAGACGAAGAACAGAGCATTGTGTTTTTTAATATTAACTTATTTTATCCAGATGCGGTAATAATCTAAAGTGAAGCTAATGTGTGCAGTCAAATACATATGTTATAAGTAGAATTATGCATATTTTGAATGTTAGTATACTTGGATTTTTTTATAAATACATTAATAGTAGTTCTTTTAAGTTTCTAAAAGTAGCACAAATAAAAATCTTTATTGATATAATAGCTTGACATATGAAAATATTATGATTAAATTATTATTTCCAAATAATGGGAAACTCGGTTAGTTGCAACTTTTGTTTAATATTTATTGCTGAATGATAATAAAACAGTTTTTTTTTTGTAATTATTATATTTATTTAATTTATTTTTTGTAATATTTCTAACCAGTCATATCATAAATCCACAATGTCTAATAATAATTAAACTAGTTTCAAAAAAGTTCTGAAAATACAAGAAAGATGGTAAAAAAATAGTCATTTTGCATTCGAAGTTCAAGATTATGTCAAGTTTACATATGATCGTTACAGTAAAGTTAAATAAAAAATATTGAAAAACAATCGAAATGGCATAAACAATACAAAAAGGTCAAAAGTCAAAGTCGAAGTTGAAGTCACAATTAAATGATTACATGCGACAATTATTATTTTTAAACTTACTAATATTATACAATTACTTATAAAAAATTAACATTACTTAGCTAATATTAAATAAAATTAACACATAATATTTAAAAAAATCTTACATTTCCACAAGTGACAGCTCGTTCGCAGAATGAATAATTTTCTGCGCTATAAAATGTGGGGCCACACCGTAATATTCTAAAGGGGCTGTATATTTATAATATGGTGATGACATACAACGAATCGCCTTCCTTTGGATTGAACAAATTAAGGATATGCTTGTAGTTTTGCTGTCAGCTGCCCTGTACCTGCAATTTTTTTATTTATAGCAAACACTAAAAATATATTTATTTACAGTCATTTATAAAATGTATTTCGTTAATTATATACAATAAATTGGAGGCCGTCGTGGCTGTGACTGTAACGCAACGGTTGTCGGTTCGATCCCTACTCTGGGAAATAAATTATATTTTTCAATATTTTCATTTCTTAGCTAGCTTTGATGTCAAGGCACCAGGTTTTGCCCGGCGGCAAGTTCTGCTACTCAAAAAATTGAAAAATCTCAATGCATCGGCGAAAAGTAGGTAACGGAATGTCTTAAAACTAGGTTCCCTCTGCCTACCCTGTTTATAATCAGCATACGGTGTGAAGCATGATTTATCTATTTTATATAAATTAAAATTAAATCAGCTTCAAGCTGTAACTCGCACGCAGTAGGGTTAATCTTCAGATAACGTCACAAAATTAGAGATCGTCGTCGTTTACAGTCCAATACTGTGCTGCTGTCCCACAGCAGCTCCAATAATTGGTTGTTTGCTTTTTTTATCATAGACAATTATATATTTAACAGAACTTACACAGTATTCATATGAAGTCTAACCATAGCTTTCTTTTTCCCTAGCAATAGAACTGCGTTCCTTACAGCAGCAGCGGCGATCACTGATGGGCACTCGCTGCACAGCGCTTTGTCTACCATCATGCCGGTCATACAAAGGAATGTAGCAGCCAGTTCTATTTCAGCATAATGATTCCCATCACACCACCATGATAAATATGTTATGAACTCTTGAGGAATTACAGGTTGTGATGGAAATTTCTAAAATCAATACAATAAGCTTCGTAAAGTCTTCTATTATCATAAAAAAAATGTGAAATGTTATGAAAAATGGTTAAGTGCAAGTCGGACACGCTCAGGGAGGCATCCGTACGAATATCGGGTTTATACGTCAACAATTTATAAAAGTTGACAAACTTAAATGTGCGGACATATGCACTCATTTTGTGTGAAATGAACTACAAATATAACTTTGTAATTATTTTTAGGGTTTCGTACCTTTTAATCGCATCAAAATTAATAGGGTACTTCCGGTTGACCTAGAATTATGAAATTTGACAGACTAGCATCTACAGGTAGTACTAATTTAGGAAAAAATCTATACATGAAAACTATACATTGGTGGTCAAATCTTAAAAAAGAATAACTTTAAAGAGAAGGCAAAATTTGGTATTGAAGCTTAGTTCAAGTGAAGTATTAGATGATATATTGGCAACCGAATTTCAGAAAGAGCTTCGAAGACCTCCAATTTTTGTAAGGAACCTTCGGTGGTGAGTCCGACTCGCGCTTGTCTAGTTTTTTTTTTTAATTTCTGTATTCCATAGTGGAAAATAGAGTGTCTTAATACTAGGATCCCTCAGTCTACCCTGCAATCTTCGGGATACAGTGTAAAACTGAAAAAAAATCAATATAACTATATTTATTATCATAATTATATTGGTAACATTTATTTATAATATTTATAAGCTTAAATTTGCTGTGAAGTTCTTAAAACGTGTATTTCCAATACTTATTATCTTACCAATTTATATAAAACAGCTTTTTCGGCGGCCAATAACAGCTTACAATTGAAAGCTTCGCTCGCCGACTTCACCAGTCGCCGGGCGCTGTAAGCTGGGCCGTGTGTCTTCTGAGCTATCCAATAGCACGCTGCTGCTACTACTTGTAAGGCGTCGATTTGTACCTGACTAACTGTTAATATCGCGTCTAAGTACCACTGAGCCGACTGGACCACGGCTGGATTTCCATGGAGACCCTTATTGATATTAATTAATACTTACATTAATTACAATTTCACAATCAAAACACAACAGTGATAAATAAAATAAAATTAATTAGAATTTGGTATAAATTATTGAATATATAAATCAACTTCACGTTGTATCCCGCACACAGCAGGGTATGCAGAGGTAAACGTTTTCCGCCGAGTTCTGGAGACATTGCGTGTTGAGTGGCGGAACTTAACGCCGCGCTTTGCCTCGACACCAGAGCGAAGAATGAAAATATAAATGTTAATATATATTTCATTTCCTCGAGGGGGGATCGAACCCACAATCCGAGTCGATTTTACAGTCACACTTTGTACCCCTGCGCCACGACTGGCCTGAAATTAAATATATATATGTTAAATATAATATATTTATTAAATTATATATATATATATATATATATATATATATATATATATATATATAAAAATAAATATTGACTCACATTAATTCTCATCAGCCAATTAATTATACACGCCCGTGTTTTACTTGCAATTCTTGGCATAATCGTTTTATTCTCTATACTAAGAAGGTAGGTGAACATATCTTCCGTATAATCTCTGTTTAAACAGTTCATGTACGATTTTTTCCCTAAAAATGTCCATAAATAATATTAAATTAAAAATACTGTTACACCCATTATTATATTTCTAAAATAAATATTATATCATAGAAAGTATGATATTAAATAATATCCAGTTAGAGGTCTAAACGCAAGGAATGTGGATTCGATTCATACTCGTGGGAATAAATTATTACCTAGACAAAGCGCGGCGTTGACGTCCGCCATTCAACACGCATGTCTAAAATATTGCTTGGAAGTGATTAGGTTTCTCAATCTTAACTTGTGAAATACAGCGTGAATCTAAAGAAATTATTATAATTAACACTTACAGAAATCTGGAGATTGAAGCCTATGTTGTGATAGTTCACTAAACTCCAAGCGCCGTTTGTGCCTCTCATCTCCTCTCTCTTGTTTCACTTTTGGAGATAGCCCCTGTAGTTCACGACTATGTGGTCTTTTAAGACTTCTTTTAATATTTTTGACTCTATTGGGTTCTAGCGATGGTGACTTCAAAGCGGGCGTTAAGGCTTTTTTTGCTTCTCCAAGACAATTTTTTTCATGATTATTCACAAAATACGATCCAGCCTGATTATCATTTTTTTCCTCATCTTCATCATCACTTATAATTACAATACTACAATCTTTTACAGTGTTATCTTTAAACACATGATAATTCCAATCTAGGTCTTCGGTATTTTGCCGATGAGTTACATGTCGGGTATCAATCTTTAGAGGACATTTTGGTTTTGGATGTACTTTTTCATTCTTTAATACTACGCCATTTATATTGGGGTGAGCTGTTGGCCAGTTAATTGTTTTCAACGGGTGCCTCTCATTTTCTACTTCTTGTTGTCTTTTCATTAGAATCTGAGGTAATGGTGGCAACGGTTCTTTGGGAAGAGGTATTTTTGATTTAACTTTTACTCTTTTATTTTCTTTATTCATAATTACAATTCAAAATATTTTTATATTCTAGCTAAAAACGGTCACGACCAGCGTGACTGGCTAACCGTTACTCAACTAAAAATGCTTTAAACGAACAATTGTATTAATAATATTTTTTAGAATACCCTCAATCTTTTCTATATTCAGTGTATTAGCGTATATAATGTGCGAAGCGTTTATCAAATTCTAAACATTTATAACCACATGGATATGTTATTTTAAAAAATATTATTGTACTTATTTAGAAAACGTATAAAAATTAGAAATTTTTATACGTTTTCTAAATAAGTATTTTTCTTTCTTAAGTGTAGAATAACACTTTAAAAATGTTCAAAAAATATTATTGTGTTCGAAAACACCTACATATGTAAAAGAAAAGTTTTTAAGTAGTAGACGAAATATATATTTTATTATATTTTTTTATTGTTGTATTTAATGACAAAACAAATTTGTCGAGCAAGTTGGATACTCCTATTAAGGGTTCGGTAGTAGTAAACAAATAATATTATGTGTTACCACCATCAACATTATATTATCTTTGCTTTGCTATTTTTAACAGATTTTAGAAAGGAGATTCTCAATTACACTTAAAGATATTTTCGTAGAAATTAACCCATATCTCTTAAACCAAGAAATCAATTTAGTCCAAACCAATTTTCGTTTGAAATTTATATTAAATTCTACAATCTTATTTTTTTAACAATTTTCCCATCCCTAGGTCAACAGTCCTACCACTTTAGAAGTGATTGACTCACTCATTGGTATGACACACTGGCATCCCACACGGTAGGTGTTCTCGATTTTTTTTTCATCCCTCAGTTACATGTATGGAGTGCTACTTCAAAAACTACTACATAATTTAGATACCAGTCGTGCCGCAGGGGCACAAACGTGGTTTAACTGTACTTTAAACGCGACTGGCTGTGGATTCGATCCTCACTCGAGGAAATGAAATGTATAAATTTATATTTTCATTTCGTCGCCCTGCTGTCCAGGCAAAGCATGGCGTTAAATTTCGCAACTCAACCCGCAATGCCTCTACAATTCGGCGGAAGATGGAGAACGGAGTGGCTTAACACTAGGTTGCCTCTGCCTATCCTGCTGCGTACATGATACAGTTTGGGTAGAATGATTTAAAAAAAAGTAAGCAATAAAATGACAATAGTGTAAAAATATTTTTGTTTATTCTTAAAAATATCACAAACAATAAAAAAATAAATAAATAAACTTACAACTAAACTAAACTACGCTGTGTACTTTTTCATTATCAAATGCATCTGGTTAAAACACTATTTCAAGACAACCCCACAGCGAAAGTTATATAATTAAATTACGTAATGGGGTGGGAGAGTAACTAAGTACATTTTTTTTTATAAATTATAATAAAAAAAACAATTGAAAAAATAAGAATTCTAAATATAATGAAACAAGATGTCATATTTCTTGTATAAATAGTTAAAAAGTGTTTAAATTCTTGGCAGTATTATTTGTCGTTCTAAATTTAAAAATTCAAATTTCATTTGGCAGTTGAGGGTCAATGACCTTACCAGAAGCAACAACTAAGTTGTCTAAGTGGTCTAGGATGTAGAAAATAAATGGATGATCCACACATAATTTACGAGGTTCCTTGCTGTCGTATAACGGGAGATTCTTTAAAGATGCCAGTTCGTCTTCTACAGCTACGCCCGCTGAAAAATATACAACAAATATTTCAAGACAAATATAAATATTGAAAAAATTTACAAAAATAATAATTAAAATTTACAGTGGATTATATATTTTTTTAAATAATTCATAAAGACTATATTTTGGATTAAATATATTAAATTCTGAATTATATTTATTTTTTAACATTCTAAGAGAAAATAAGTAAATATACAGTTTTTAATTTTAAAAAGCACGCGCTAAGAAAATGATGCAATAAAAATGCTGCACACACTCTTGGATGGGCTCCAAGAGGCGAATGTTCCACCCGCCAGATGTAATTTTGCCACTCCCAAATAGTTTTTCATTTCTTTAATTTATAGTAACATGAAATGAGAATAAAGATCTTTAAACAGAACATTACGTTATTAATTCTCTAAATAAAATATTAAAAACAGAACTATAGTCTACACATAGAATTTTAGCATGTTATAAATTACTAATACTATCTATAATTAAGAGAGTCTACGCATACCTCCAACTAAAGTGGACGAAGAATCATTGTTATCAACGCGAACGGCGACATTTTGGACTAGTTCTTGAACAAATAAGCCTTCCTTTGAAGATATGCCGGTCAGGTCTGCTTCCTTGCCGAATATACTGCTGACTCCAAACTATAAAAGTTATAATGGAATGATTTAAAACATGAAAATGCGGTGAATAAGAAAAGCAAAAAAAAATACTATCTATATCTATCTTTATGCTTATTATGACCATTTATTTTTTTATTCTAATTTTTTTTATTGTGTGTTTTAATTGATAATTTTTAATCTTATTATAAGCTATTGTTAGTTGTTGTAATGTAGATATTTCATATAATTTTATTTGCTGTATTATAATTGTACTGAAACTTTTAATGTGGAAACTTAATTGGATTGTGCATTTTTTAAATTTGTATTATTTGTTATTTTTATCTTATCTTTTTTATCTCTTTGTTTCCCTAATAATAATAAAATAAATTTATTGATGCGTTTATATAATAATTTACCAACTTTTACATAAAGTAGTGTAGAACAATGTCACATATTACATATGTAAAAACATTAAGCAAATTTTGGCCATAAACTCCCAAAGGAATGTATTGGATCTACATAACGGGAGACTTTAAAATACTAAACTAATATATTTAAAAGTAGTAATATATCTACTATGGGCGGTGTAAAGCCGTCAAAAATATTTTACTAAATAAGAATATGTAAATATAGCGAACTAAACAGATTCATTTATTATTTTAGATCCAGTTATTATATTTAATTTTATATTTTTTTATATATAGCAAACCATTTACATTTAAAAAGCTAGCTATTACCTTCGCCAATGCAGTAACAGGTTTCGTAGTAGTTTCGACATAGAATATTGGCATTGAGAATTGTAATTCTTCTTCGTTCAAACTTTCTTGGATTTCCGATACTGATGTGGCGGGCAGATCAGCTATCAACCGTCTTAAACCATCTCGGGCACGCGGTACTAATAGCAATAAAGCGTATCTACCACCCTGCAAGAACAATTAAAAGAATTTTATTGCAATAAAAATTTATATTGGTATACATTTTTTTTATAAGTCTAAATTGCTACCATTGTGGGACACGCAGTCTTTACAAGCGACTCCTATTTTTATAAAAATTTAAATTAGAACGTAAATTTTTCTTTAATATGAACAGGAAGTTACATCTTTCCACCCAAAAGCCTCTTCCCTACAAATATATGCATTTTTATATTTTTTTGTGTCAAAAAAAGAATGGTACTATAAAAAAAAACTAAGAAAACTCCCTTCATCACTTAACTTACGTCGTATGGCAGTAAAATAGCTTCACTGTCCAAACCAGGTAGAGAACCGGTTTTGAAAATACCCTTTGACTTCATCATTTGCACTTGTTTCTTCTCAGTATTAGATTTATAGAATACACTTGGTTCTACATTATCGAAAGCTTTCTTCCATGATCCACGGAAATACATGCCGTTGAAGATAAGCATCAAAGAATTTGTAGCTAAAATTAAAAATAAAATAAAAACAAAAAGAAAAACCAGACAATAAGTAGTAAAATATTATATGAAACGTGATTGTTACATTTGCTAGATTTCTTTCCAACGCTGTTTACTGAAATGCTGGTTGCTACGTCATTTTTGTCATTGAGTACATTAAGGCTGCGCGCGTGATTCCTTGCTTCAACAGCAACCATCGTCTCTTCATCATCACCGACTTCTTCTTTTGTCTTTACTAACTTTATCTGTTCTTTTATATTTTTCGCTGGTTTATATTCAGCATGAGTCACAT
Organism: Heliconius erato x Heliconius himera; assembly: GCA_013421005.1. Taxonomy (NCBI): domain Eukaryota; kingdom Metazoa; phylum Arthropoda; class Insecta; order Lepidoptera; family Nymphalidae; genus Heliconius; species Heliconius erato x Heliconius himera. The sequence goes on along the minus strand of JAATLQ010038458.1, from coordinate 43,293 downwards.
CGACCTTTTCTGGAATATCTTCAACAGCATATGAAATTAATTTTTCATTATTGTCAGACGGGAGGGGTTCATCTGATTTTACATCGCTTTCGTCGTCTTCGTCGTTTTTAGTATCTAGCTCGTGGTCGTAACTCCTTTCAACAGATCTAACATCTGTTAAATAGTAATCTTCAAGAATCTTCTTATAATCATCATTGATAGTGTAATTTTTGTATATATAGAAGAAATTTTTCAATTCAGGTTGATTATATTTATATTCATTTCTATATTTAAGACGTTCCATTATGTATTTATACGTTTTTCTTGTTAGATTTTGATCTTCCGGTAAGTGTAATGCTGACACCAATTGATTCCTAGTTTCACCCATAGCACCTTCTGCGAGTATAGCTAGAATAGCTGTATAGCCAAGAGGTGAGAAGGCAATGTTCTTTTCATCATCAATGTATCCCTAAAATAAATATAAGGAAAAGTATTATATACTTTGTTTCCAAAAATACTAAATATTTTATATTTCTAGATAATAAAGTACAGATTTTAAAGATTTTAACAATTTTAACATTTAATTTAGAAATAAATAATAAAGAAACCTGTAGAATTGTTGTAGAAAGTTCGTTAGTAGCTTTGCCAACAAAACTAGTCTCTCTGGGTTCGTTAGAACGCTGACGGCGCACCCATCTTGCACTTGCCAGTCCCACGGCCAAGAGAACTGAAATGTAAAATTACATTTACTATATTAAAATATCCAGCCATCTAGATCATCAATATAATGAAGAGTGTAGTTGTGATTTGATTTCCACTTGATTCATACGTTAAGATAATTGAACTGAAAAGCGGAGAACGGAGTGTCTTCTCTAATGAGAAAGAATCTAGGTTCTCTCTGCCAACCCCAAAAAAAATTAAAATATGTCAAATGGCAACGTACTGTAGAAAATTAATAAATACTCTATCGTCATAGATACAGTCAGATACAATCGACTCAAGGAGACAAGATAAAAAATGTTTGGAAAAGAAAAATATTTTAAAACAGAGTAAAATATTAAGTATAATAGGTAGTAGTATACATTTAGTAAAAAAACGGAGCTATCGGCGGCTACTTCGCTAGGATTTTGTATTAGCAAACCTTACACGAGTTTTATTATAACAAAACACAATACGCAAAGGTCAACATTTATTATAGCAAAACTTAAAATAAGTAGAGGCCGTCGTAGCCCAGGGGTACAAGGGTGTGATTGTAACGCGACGGTTGTGGGTTCGATTCCCACTCTGGGAAATTAAATATTTATTTAAATTTCTAATTGTAATTTCCATTTCTTCGCTCTTGGCGTTGAATTCCGCCACTCAACACGCAATGCCTCCAAAATTCGGTGAAAAGTGGGGAACGGAGTGTCTCAACTTCCCTCCCCCTACCTACCCTGCTGTGTGCGGGATACAGTGTGAAGCTGATTTAATTTAATGTGATTTTAAAATAAGTAGATATTTTTACATTATACACCTAGTTCTCATGAAAACCGTGTCAATTTTACCATAAAATTCGCATAAACTAAGCTTACATTAAAGAATAATAAATGAGAGAAGACCGAAGCCCCAACCAGTTTATCAGCTGGTACAATATTAACACAGATCGAAAATCACTTTATCGTATTAAAACAGCATCATTAAAACTAACTGAAATGAAAACTAGATGTTAGATAGTAGGTCGCTAGCGGTATCTGTGCATAGCGGATGCATACCTCGATGCAATTTATCTACTTACTGCAGATTATAGAAACTGTGGTTTTTTTTCTAGAAAATTATTGAATTTTATAACAAATTAGTTGTATTTTACGGGCATATTGTTTCTTAGATTTATTGAAGAAAAAATATTTTCGAATTGCAATTTATATTATTTTAAATCAAATTTTAAAAAAGCTTCACGCTGTATCCCGCACACAGCAGGTAGGCAGGTAGGCAGGTAGCCAGAAGGAACCTAGTGTTAAGACACTCCCTTCCCCGCTTTCAGCCGAGTTCTGGATACGTTGCGTGTTGAGTGGCGGAACTCAACACCGTGTATTTTTTAATCTTTTACATAAAATTACATTACTTATTACTTAAAGTTGTTTTACTTTAATTTACCTACGAGAATTTCTCAGTCCTTTTGTTTTTTAACTTACAGAAAGAAATAGTAGTAAGATTATTAACGATAATAATTATTATATCGTCTAGTTTATTTTAACTAAAATACTAAATATCCATTTATAAGCGACGTTTTCATCTTATATTTTGGTATTTAAATACAGATGTGCTAAATACTCTAATATTACATTTAAAAACCTGTTTAAATGAAAATAAACATATTATAAGTCCTAACGGAAACTAAGTAGTAACAAGTGACTGTAAAACCGACTGGTTGTGGGTTCGATCCTCAGTTGAGGAGATGAAATATTTACTTTAATTTATATTTTATTTTCTTCACTCTGGTGTCGAGGCAAAGCGCGGCGTTGACTTCTGCCATTCAACACGCAATGCCTCCAGAATACGACAGAAATTGGGAAACGGAGTGTTTCAACATTAGGTTACCTCTGCCTACCCTGCTGCGTGCGGGATACAGCGAAGCTGATACAGAAACTAAGGAATATTATGACTTAACGCCCAATATTAATAACCTATCTCCAACGTCAATCTTAAATTGTTTCATATATCTACCCAATCTAGAGATTGGATAGATATATGAAACAATCTAAGATTGACGTTGGAGATAGGTTATTAATACTGGGCGTAAGTCGGTTTGCCGACTGCTCTACTTAAGCCACGTGAACTTAACTGTAACATTTAAGGTTATACCTAGAATACAAAACATGTTTTATCACCGCGTGGACTAGTTTACAAAATGACACGTTCTAGGTTACAAAATCTAGTAAAATAAATCCTTGCCAACGATTTATGAAAATATTTATAAGTGAGTAGGCATATCCTTTGAAAAGCAATGTCATTTTTTTTTTATTTTTCTATGTATTTTTTTACTTTTTTAAATTCAAATTCAAATAATTTTAATCAAAATAAAAAGTTACATGCTTCGTTTTTTGAACGTCAAATAATTTATCACTAGTTCACTAAAGTTAATGCCTCAAACCTACTAAATACATATTTAATTATCTGTGACAATGATACCTTTGAAAACTAATAAACAAAATTATTTAATCTATATATTTAAGCGTTTATATTACATCTATATTGTAAGATAAGTGAAGTATTAGAATGTAATATTTTTATATAGTAAAGTATCTACTAAGAACGGCCCAGCACTAAGCAAGTAAGGCACCGCAAGTGCGCGGTGAACGCACTACGCTGACCCTACGCTATTGTACTCTCACGAGCATGTACCGTTGACAACAAATATTTTTTAAAGAAAAATATTTGAAAATAATTAAATGCCTATAAACTTCTCAAAGGCCATTTAAAGTTCGTTATATTTAATTACATATTTTGTTTTATTTTCAACTTATGTTTTTTTTATATTTGAAATAATTTAATTATTATTAATGTGATTTTTTCAATTACTAAATCAGTAGGTAATAGTAAAAAAATGCAAAAAGTTAAAACGTTATCTTCACGCTGCATCCCGCATGGAGCCTAGTGTTAAGACACTCCGTTCCCCACTTTTCACCGAATTATGAAGGCAAGTGCGTAGTAATGAAAATATTCGATATTCTTCACGACTGACTTCAAAATTCATAAATTTTGAAATATATAATATTTTCAACTCTCGCGTTAAAATAATTTTTGCAAACGCTACCCATAACACTTAGCAATCTAACACATACCAACCGAGAAAGTAATCAGCGAGCCCACACGGACTATAAAATTATTATTCTGTTACAAAAAATATATGAAATAACTAGGCAATTTTATTAAAAAAAATATTAAGAAAAACTATATTTATCTATTTGATTGGCCATTTAAAATGTCTAGCTGTTAAGTAAAAAATATAGAAACACAAATATGTAAGCATAGTACTAATTAAATTTAAGTACTTTACTAGCAGCTACTATTAATTACTTCTCGTACTATAAATATAAAATAATGTAATACAAAAATTTGAATTTTAAATTAGTTTATTAATTACTAAACAAGACTTGAGATTAGTCGTGGCGCGGGGGTACAAGTGTGTGACTGTTAACGCGACTAGTTGTAGGTTCGATCCCTACTCGAGAAAAAAAATATTTGAATTCATATTTTAATATATTTTAATTTATTTAAGGCAAAGCGCGACGTCGCTAAACACGCAAAGCCTACAAAATTTAGCGGAAAATGGGGAATGGAGCATCTTAAAACACAGTTCCCTCTGCCTCCTCTGAACACAGCAGGGTTGCCGTGTGCGAGATAAAGCAGGACACAGCTGATATAACTATATTATAATATTTTGTTTATAAATGATTAGATGTCGTCATAGCTATTAATTAATAGTGTTCGATGAAGTAATTGTGTAAATAGCACATCATTAAATTTTTAATTCCACGAACACCTTTAAATGCAATTCTCATCACTTAAGTTTATTGGAAGCAGTTTGTTGTTTCTATTGTACTTTTCCAATTTTATTAAACTCACGTAGAATCAGGAGTTATGATCTCTTCAACGGATGTCAGTCAATAAACAGTGCTTGCAATACAAATTACTTTTTTTAATTCTGTGTAATTTTTTTTTTCTATATCAACTTTCGATGTTAATGTTTTTTTTTAAATCACTGACCTATTTTATTTGGACTGCACAAATTTAATTTTAGTTTCGATAAAATAAAAAAGAAATATTTCTTTCAATAACATTTTAGCCTTTTAAATCTTAATTATTGCTGAAGAAACTATTATATTGAAATCGCTATCACTTGCGTAGTCGAGGTGGGATATTAATTTTTTTTTTCCAGTTTCACTCTGTAGCCCACGTGTGGCAGGTTAGGCAGTGAGGGCCTAGTGTTAAAACACTCCACTTCACTTTTTCCGCTTGAGGTATTAAATGAGGCATGTTGAGTGGCGTTCTGCGCAACTTTCATTTTTCTTTTTTTTGGAAATCGAACCCACAATCTGTCGCATCCTTGCGCCCCTGCGCCACGACTGGCCTCTTATTTTTTTTAAGCATCTCTACTTTGCGTGATTTAAACCTCTCTCCCTATATTTATTAAATGTATTTATCGACTTACCTAGGAATAACGGTTTCATATTACAGATCATTCGTTCCACACCGTAACTGTAAAGAAAATGTGAAAATGTGTTAGTTCATGTTAATTAATAATAAAAACTAAATACAATCACGAACGTTATTAATGTAAATTATGTTTACATCACTAACGTGAATACATTATGTTAATATAAATTATATTAAATTAAGCGCCATATCTTCGCAAATACGAGTATATCGTTTACATAAATTTATTAATGTGTAAAACATTATTTTATTTATGTGACATTTATATTATTTGAACTCTTGTCGTTAAAAATATTTGATTATTTAAAGAATTTAATTATTAGTTAACCGATCATGTTTTATAGATAATAATTATTTACCTAATAATTAATTATTTTATAGTCATTATCATAAACGCTTCTGTAGTATGTACCTACCTACTTCGGAGTTTAACCTTCACCTATAAAGCGATTAAAAAATAAAGTGAACATCATCTTCGGCTTTATAATAAAAACCTTAGAAGGCCTTACTATAGCAAATAACATGCATTGCGTCATTTATACGATTTTCCTTTTAGCTTCTTTAATGTGAACTGGATTTTAAAATACTTTTTGTATACAAAGAATTAGCGGCAATTTTTGTAAGAGTATAGATTACTCTTAATAATATATTTTTATTCGTTATTGTAAATAGTACTTCTTACTCTCACTGGCTTATTTATATAAAAACAATGAAAAATATTATTTATTTTATAATTTATTCAAGTACGGAATTATGAAAGCATGTAAATTTATTATTATATTAATAAAGTTCTTGAAGGCTCATGTTTTCTTGCACATTCTATATATAAAAATGACATTTATATGACATGACATCATGCACCATCCAAATGAATTCAAATAAATCGCCATTGCAATAACTGACACCCATAAAACCCCAATATAATTTTCGACCCTAATAAAAAACCTGTTTCACACTTAACATTGGAAATTATATATTTATTCAGATTATTTTTTTATCAAATTGGAAAATCATATTTTTCATTAATAATTATAGCATTAAAATATACGTGACCTATATTACACAGTTGCTTAAATACTTACATGTAGAGCAGAAACACAAATTAAAAACTTGCACAGATAAAAAAAATGTGAAAATGCGCGGGAAGCGGCCGCGCGCGTGCTGTGCCCGACTGTGAGTGACGTGCACGGAAGCTGCTTCGGCGCGCTTTATATCAACATTTAACAGTTATGTTTAAACAAACAATACTACGTATAGAATTGACTATAGAAACTGGGAAAATTAAATTATTGAAACATAAATCTATTTTTTTATGTCAGTTTTACCGTTTTTAATATTGTTAGTTGTTCCCAGTGGAAGTGAATGAAATGTTCTTTTTAAAAAAAAAAATGCCTTAGTTATAGTAGGTATATGAACTATTTACTAGACATAGGAATATTATTTAATTTATTCCTATGTCTAGTATTTTATTTATAGTATATTATTTAATTAAAAACGAGGTCAACCTAAGCAAAAATATTAAACTACAATTCTATATATATACTGTAGTAACAATTATAATTTCAAAGTTCTAATTAAAAAGATGCAATTTATTGTAATATATTTTTACTTTCATGTTTACCATTAAGCACTTAAAAATAAATTTAGAATGTCTGTAACTATTGATTTTGTACATATCAAGAAAATCCATTTCGATTGTATAGTGGTTTCCCACGATTTGCAATTTGTTGAGTTAGGTCACTTTAATAATATAGTTAGTTAAAAGTACGTTAACATTTTTATTACGCACTCACTCCATCAGGCACTCAGAATAAGAGTATTAAAATATTATTAAACTGTATTTTGTATAAAAATACTAAATATCTTCATTAATAATAACACGTCGCCACGCTTTGCACGCCATAACTTCCATCACAAAAAAAAACTTCCATCACAAAAAAAAAGTCAGGAGAAGAACAACTTACTGGCTTAAATTGAAAAAATATTTTTACTTTATAATATAATTACTTTGGCCATAATCTAAAGTATTTTTTTTTCCGACACAACGTCATTTTCAAAAACAGAGTGTTTTTGTCAGCACCACTTTAAATGAAACTACAGTTTTAACTACTGTATAAAAGCCTAATACAATTAAAAACAAAAAATACCAAAAATTAAAAAGTGATATTTTCAAACAATATAAATAATTAAATTATCGTTGTAAAATTAAACGCCATTTGTCAAGAACGATGCACGCAGGCGTAAACCTATCAAACGGAAACCGCCGCATACGCCTCATTCCGAAATTGAGTCGTAGGTGTTGGCAGCAAAGTTCAAAGTTGTTTAACCTTTAGTAGTATTTTTGTAGTAGTATGTGTTACGTTAAATGTATTTTATTTTAAATGTGCAAGAAATAAAAGGTTTTTTTACTTTATTTTTCATTTTTTTTAATTTATTTTATTTATGTGTTACGTTATTGGTATCTATGCGTAACTGCGTCACACGAAATACAGGAATGGATAAACATCGTGAAATGAAAAAAAATCCTACGTCTAAACTGTTGAGTTATATCGATTAATATATTAAGGTATAGATTTAAAATATTTTACCCTATATGCTGTTCCCGTAAAAGGAGCGCTGACGCTTCCACCCTGTACAACATTCAAATATGTAAACCACATTGGCTATGCAAGTGGCCCAGATATAACCACAAAATTAAACAAGATTTAAAAGATTTAACTTCATAGCTCAATTAGTTATTCTTTGAAATTACCTACACAAATATTTTCTGGACACAATGGAAAGTCGGAGTGAGCATCATGTAAGCTATCGGGGTATTCTATATCTACTTCTAAAATATATCCAACATCAGAGGTGATTGGCACATTATAATTTATTTGGATCTTCCCATTAGTTAGTTACCCCAGAAACGATTAATTAAGGAAATAAGTAAGAATAAGTTAACTTTGAGGCCAGTCATGGCGCAGGGACACAAAGTGTGACTGTAAACGTCACTGGTTGTGAGTTGGATCCACTCGACTCGAAGAAATGAAAGGTTCTAGGCACTAGGTTCCCGCTGCCTACTTTGCTGTATGCGGGATACAGCGTGAAGCTGATTTGATAGATTTTAAGTTAACTTTAAGCTTCTATAGCGTTATTGGGATCTTTCTGACTGAATTTCTTGGTCCTAGAACCAAATACAATTAGAATAATTAATCGTCTGTATTATAATGATGTAAAATACCCAATTTGATTACACAAAGCTCGACTTTTGGTTCAACAACAAAAAAAATGTACACATGTATTTTAATTTTTTTTTTCACTTAATACAAGTCTATAAAAGTATTAATTTAAATAAAATAATTATAATTTTTAACAAAAAAAAACCGACTTCTTAATTTTAACCCGACCCCATGACCAAACTTGAACATGACCTAACCAAACTTTCATCAAACTATCCATGAAATGTATCCTTTTTTTTAGGTTTGTTACGCACATATGTAATGCAAATTTAATTTTTTCAGATTTCCTCATGGATAACATTGTTTGAAATGAACTAAATTACAATGGGACAACATGGGAAGCATTAGCTTTCAAATAACAAAAGCAATCATCAAAATCGTCTCACTCAGTCAAAAGTAAAAAAAATACTAATATTTATCAAAATAGTTGATAACCTCCTCCTTTTAGGAATTCGGTTAAAATATTACAATATCTATATATATAAAAGGACTTGTGCTGACTGACTGAGGTAAGACGCACGCAGAGCCGTAACCGCTGATGGTAGAAACGTGAAACTTGGACAGATGTTTATTTTCATATTCTGGACATCCACTAAGAAGGGAATTTGAAAAATTTTAACCCTAAAGGGATGAAATAGGGGTTGAAAGTTTGTATGGAAAAAAAATTTAATCTGCACCGATTTTTACAAAATTTGGAATTCAGACTTTTAAAAATATTTCATTGAACACGTGTTTCATAGTTTTTAAGAATTCATCCCCTAAGGGTACAAATAAGGGGTTGAAAGTTTACATGGAAAAATCTTTAAATTGCCACCGATTTTACTAAAAATTTAAATTCAGACTGTTAAAAATATTTTATTGAACACGTGTTTCGTGGTTTTTTAGAATTCACTCCTAATAAGCGGGCGAAGCCGCGCGCGCCCTCTAGTAATCTATATATATAAAAGGACTTGTGCTGACTGACTGAGGTAAGACGCACGCAGAGCCGTAACCGCTGATGGTAGAAACGTGAAATTTGGGCAGATGTTTATTTTCATATTCTGGACATTCACTAAGAAGGGAATTTGAAAAATTTTAACCCTAAAGGGATGAAATAGGGGTTGAAATTTTGTATGGATTTTTTTTTTAATCTGTACCGATTTTTATAAAATTTGAAATTCAGGCTCTTAAAAATATTTCATTGAACACGTGTTTCATGGTTTTTAAGAATTCACCTCCAAAGGGTTAAAATAAGGGGTTGAAAGTTTATATGGAAAAACTTTAAATTGCCCCCGGTTTTTATAAAAAATTAAATTCATACTTTTAAAAATATTTTATTGAACACGTGTTTCGTGGTTTTTTTAGAATTCACTCCTAATAAGCGGGCGAAGCCGCGCGCGCCCTCTAGTGTTACTATGTTTCTCTTATCAAAAACAAAATAACAATATAACTTATAATTTTAAAATTACAATTCTCGAAAAGCAACATCTAATTTTAGTGATTGATATACATAACTCGTCCAGACGATTCACTCACAAAAAGCTTCGAATATTTGTCTGCATACATTTTTCTACCTCCCATAACCTTCTCGGAATCAGATGGTCGTTTTACAACATCCCTTGAAATAATTTACGGAATCTTTTCTTTAGTTTACTAAAACAAGTTTAGCTTGTAGCTTAATGTGATCTATATAACGCTTCAGTAGGAATAAAAATTATATTATTAGATACATAGATGGCACTTTTTGAGTTGATCGACAAAGCAAAAATCAAAGACGCGTGGATTTTACATTGCCTTGCAATATCTAATATTGAGTAGTTTATTACCTATGTTTATGATCAAGAATTGGGACGAAATTTTTTCCACTTACAATAGAGCTAAAAGGTTCCCAGGTTCCGTCTGCCTTTGCCTAGTCTGCCATGTGTCGGAATACAGCGTATATCTAAAATAAATATTACATTTTTCTTTGATCTTTATACATATACAAGTAATATACGAGTATATAGATGTAAGATAGATTAACTTAGGATCTGTTCAAGTTATAGCGCAAACAATCCATTAATTTTTTTTAACATGTTTTAGTGTTATTCCACACTTAGGAAAGAAAAATTCTTATTAAGAAAATGTATATAAATTTTAAAGGCTTTGAACCAGCGCCTCATTGGTAACTTTCCAAGCGCTCTGACGAACTAAGACATACGTTCAATTATCTTTTTCTTTGGTCTTATTATGTGAGACTAAACGACAAGGCGTAAATGGGCGAAAAAATTATAAGCAAATACAAGAGATCCGCTAAGATAAGAACATCTCGAAGCTTGTTTCAATTTGCTATCAGTATTAGAAAAGTAAACCGGCACGTTTTCACTAGCTATATATAACGTGTTTCCAAGCAGGCCATAAATGTATGATGAAATTAATAAATCAACATATTTATTAATATTTAAACGGATAACAATAATTTTAACTAATATAATAATTATGAAAGATTGTGTAGTAGTGTTTGTATGTTGATATATTTCGAAAAGATTTTATTTTGCAGTATGAAACTATTATTAATTCATCATAGAATTTATCTCTCTTAAATATTTTTCCAAAATCATTCTTTATTCCACATATAGCAGGGTAAAAAGTATCAATATACTCCGTCCTCCACTATCCTCGTGAAATTGAGACATTAAGTGGTGGAACTTAACACCGCACTTTGTCCTGCAAAGTGAAAATTTCCTGCAAATTAATTTCCTCGAGAAGGAATCGCACCCACAAACATAACTTCACTTAACTTAATATATTAGCTCTTAACAATGAGGAAAAAAAATTTGCAAAATTTTTTTTAGCCACATGTATCCCGCACAAATTGGGGTAGGCAAGGGGAACCTGGGAACCTAGTGTTAAGATACTTCATTCCCCATTAATATGCTTCGCTTTCTGCCGAATTCTTGAAGCATTGCGTGTTAAGTGGCGGAACTCAACATCCCGCTTTGCGTTGTTACTAGGGCGAGAAAATGAAAATATTAAGTTATATATTTATATACTCCGAGTGGAAACAAAAATCAATAAAACAAAAATACTTATTTAGAAATTATTCCTAAGTGTGGATTAACACTTTAAAAATATTTAAAAATATCAACAAAACAACCTTCGCGTTTACAAACGCACGTGTGTGCCCGTGCGCCACGATGGCTTCACAAAAGTTTGTGTGATCTAATATCCATACCTATATTATAAATTCGAAAGTAACTCTGTCGTCTGTCTGTCTGTCTGTCTGTCTGTCTGTCTTTTACGCAATCAGGGCCAAACCGCTCATTCAATTGTGATAAAATACTCATATAGAGATACTTTAGGGTCTTCGGATGAACATAGGTTACTTTTTTTTCTCATATTTGTAATATTCTCGATATATACTAAGATATTAAAATACGTTTCAATTTGACATGTAATTAATTCTGCCATATTAATAACAACCGTCGCTAAGCAACTGTTGCTAGGCAACAAGGAATTATGTCGTCTTAAGAAAATGGCGCCCTAAATGAGCTTCCTGAACGCTTACATGGCGTGCGCTGACTCAACTTTATGAGACATATAAAAACTATGTTTTACAAAAATATTGTCTTTTAAAAAAATTATTAAAAATTCCACGATAATGAATGTTTATCTCTCTATACAGTAACCAATTTAATATATTTAATATTTTTTTTGGATTATTGTTAATGTATTTTCTATAATTTCGTATTCAATCCTTATCAAAATAAATATAACAGTCACCTTTAGCATTTCACCTAGATTAGAATTATATTTTACTGTACATCATTATGATAAATACTGAAGGAGATATCACTGATTCAAAATGAATTTGCGACGGATGCGTTGACGATTTTGTAAATTTTTGTATATTTTCGATCTACTGTTAATTTTTATGTGGTTATTTTCTGATTATTATTAATTTATATTTTTCTTTGATTCTTCGATTATTCAAGTAGTAGATTAGTTAGATTTTCATTAATTTCTTGGTGTGGTATAAGTTTCGGCGCTGCGCGGCTTCGGCATAATATTATTTAGGTATTAAAGGAAAGAAGGGTCGGTTATTTCAGTTAGGTTATCTATACCGTTGTTATACATTTAATAAATCGTAGTTTTAGTTTTTTGAGATTTTATTTGATATTGCTCGCAAAAATTATCGAATTTAATGTAGAAAGGAGTTTAGTTATTTGATGTAGTATCTATGTACGAGCGCAAGGAAAACGTGTAAAAAGATTTTTCCCGGGTTATTCAGTAAAATCGATCACTGAAAGTCCAATAAAAATCAGTTCAGTTGTTCTAGATATTAGTTCGGGGAAATAGAAAGACAGACAGAAAGACAAAAAATATAAAATTATTTTTTATTGTTTTTGAGTATTATGTAAGTAACTACATACACTTGCAAAAATATAGCACAACACATTTAATTTTAATACTTTTAAATATTTGTTTTACTTTGATAACGTAGCTGGTTTTGTTTAGTTTTTTTTATCAATATTTTACTTTGGTTACATTTACTTATTATTTTTGTTCATTCAAATTAGTTAGTTCTCTACTTATTATTCTTTTTCGGATTATTATGATCATTTAGGCTTATATTTACTTACCAATCCTATTAAAAACTGAAAACAATTTCATAAATATATTTAATAAGTATTCGTATAGTTCAAGCGGGCGAAGCCGCGTCCGGGTCCGCTAGTAAAATAATATATCCATATTCCAGCTTCACGCTGTATCCCGCACACAGCAGGGTAGGCAGAGGGAGCATAATGTTAAGACACTCCGTTCCCCACTTTCTGCCGAATTCTGGAGGCATTGTGTGTTGAGTGGCAGCTTCGACACCAGAGCGAAGAAATGGAAATATACATTCAAGTAAATATTTCATCTCCTCGAGTGGGGATTGAACCCACAACCAGTCGGTTTTATAGTCACAGTCAGTTTTGTGAAAATACCTAAACAAAACACTTATAAAGATAACTTTTGCGAACAACAAAATGTTATACATTATAGGTAAAATTTACAATAATTGACAATAAAATTTGTGAAATATATTCTTATTTATTAAGGTACAGTCGGGTCGAAATAGTTGTTCTTTTTTTATGAACTTGAAGTCGGTAATATTAATCGAACATGTAAATGTCGTCCTGCATCGCATTGAGGTTGTTCATTGTGAATGTGGAAAGGTAAAAGCTGTAAACCTAGTTTATTTATTGTATGGCAAAAGAAACTTTTTAACTGGTTTAAGCCGTTCATAAGTTTAATTTCTTATTGACTTTTAAAACAACTTATGGGCAAAATTGATAAAATAATTGACAGAGTTGCTACAGTACTAGGTACTGTAAAATCATGATAGGTATTCGTATAGTGAACTTTACTCGAATATTATACTGTAAAAATAAGAATAATTATATAGCAGGAAAGAGAAAACCTAGGCTAAGATAAAGTACTACTTTTCTACTTTTCACCAATTTTTAGAAACGCACGCTACGTAGTAAAGTACAGTTCTTAAGGCTTAGCTAAGCGTTGCATTTGTGTGAGTGATCGCTAAAATTATACCAGACCATTTTCATATATTATATCCTCACAATTTTCAATCTTCTGTGATTATAGATTGAGTTTATAATGAATTAATTCGTTATATCATGAAGAACAAGAGTTGTGTCCACGATGCTTTCTCTTTTTTAAGCCGCTTCTTCGTGGCAACATACATTTTTTCTTTATTACTAACTTTATCTTTTACTTTTAATAAATGGAATACAAAAAATAAATATTAAGATTGAAATATGTGAACTGCTTCAGTACAAAGCGTGTAGATTCGTTGTCATAAAACAGTATAAATCGGTTCAAGCCAACAATGATTTGCAGACCAAATTATTGATTTTTTCTCGGTGAAGGCCAAAAGCGGGACATGAAAATAAAATAACAAAGATTTAATTTATTAATTATACTTTTTTAGAGTTTTAAGTAAAGCTGCCAATTGTGATAGATATAAACATAAAATATATTTTTTTTAAATAGAAAAACGTCACTATACTTAAAAGACATTGTTTTGGTTTACCATATTATATAAGGCAGTTAAGTCTTCAGAATATACGTAACTTACGAATATATTTATTTGTATTTCTATGAAATTATTAGTATTTAAAATGTTGCAATAATAAAAAACTATGTTTCACACTATGTGTAATTATCCTTGAAAAGCGGGACAGCGCCTGTCCCGATCGGGGCATTTAATTTTTGGGCTTAAAATCGCTGCCTACACTATATTAGCCCAAGATCCCAGGGCCGTCATACCTACGTCATTTTAGCAAAGCTGAAATTTTGAGGACTGTTAGTCTAATATGTAGTTAAAAGCCATTCTGCATACTCACCAACTTCAAAGTGGGGCCCTTTCAGATGTAGCGTCAAATAAAGCGAGCGCTTATAAAGGGACTTGAAATAGTCCGTTAATAATATAACTAAAATTAAAGCATGCTAGTATAACGTATTTTGCTCCAATTTTTAGCAACCGTTAGAACGTCTGGTAGGAGTAAATGTCCACGTAAACTGTCTAGTAATAATAAATATATATATTTTACATTATTCATGAAACCATATTTAAATATGAGCGTTTCTACTTTAATGTGAGCGTGTACCTTAAGTTGGCGCTACCTCTAAAAGGGGCCACTTTCAAGTTAGTAAGTACGCATACTCTTAATTACGACTATTAATCCTTAAAATTTCAGCTTTGGAAAAATGACTTGAGTCCAGTCGTGGTACAGGGGCACAGAATGTGACTGTATAATCGACTGGTTGTGGGTTTGATTCCCACTCAAGGAGTTAAAATATTTACTTACATTTATATTTTCATTTTTTCGCTCTGGTATCGAGGCAAAGCGCGGCATTGAGTTCCGCCACTCAACACCAATGCCTCCAGAACTCGGCGGAAAGGTGGGAACGGTGTGTCTTAACACTAAGTTCCCTCTGCCTACCCTGATGTGTATGGGGTACAGCGTGAAGCTGATTCAATTTATTTTTTTATTTAAAATGACGTAGGCTTGCGTGTCCTGGGATGTCAGTCTATATATGAACACTCACACAAATGCAAAGCTCAGCTTAGACCTGGCGGACTGTGTACTCTGTTATCATCTATAGATACAGAATTGCGTTTGACGAAGTCATTTAACTGATTATGACACTTTAAGCCTATCTGAATTTACGGCAGGCTTAAAGTGACATTTGACAATCTTTGACTCCTCATCACAATGTTAATACATTAAGCATAAATTAAATTAATCCATAATGAAATAACCATACCATACCAAAATAAATGAAATTCACTGAAACGTATATGAAAAATAAAACAAAATCAATTTCTTAATAATATTTTTATTTATTAAGTGTATATAACAAATATGTACTAATAAGCGATGAGAACTTTACACTAAAATAAAAGCCTAACCTCGTTGCCGCTGTAACCAACTACGGTAAATGGCATCATCATTTTGCTTTACGGGACCTGTAAATTAAAAAATATTATACAATTTTCTATAATCTCTTTGATTGTACTATTATATTATGAAACTTACGACTATGTTAGGTACTTAGTTAGAATTATTTGATATGTCGTATCTAATGGTTGAAAATTGATGTGAACTCAGAGAATTTACATTTATAAGGTCCATAAAGCCAGACTGGAGTAAGATTTTCATTATAAATACAAATATTTAGCAATTACGTTTGGAAGTAGAACGTTATAAAACAATCGCGTAAAATCAGTCACTTCCCAAACGCGTACTTATGTATTTATTAGACTTTTCCTTTTTTAGGTTTTCGCTGTATCCTGCGTATAGCAGAGAAGGCAGAGGGAACCTAGTATTAAGACACTCCATTCCCCACTTTCCGAATTTTTTCCACAGCAAAAATTTATCAATAGATAACAATGTATTTTCCCCAGTGGGGATCGAACCCACACCCGTCGCGTCACAGCCACACGCTTGTGCCCTGCACCAAGACGATTAGACATACATATGTATGTATACATAAAATAATAATATAAAAAACTTACTAGCTGACACTTTGTCATCAACAATAATAGTTGGTTCTTCGATTTTCCCCTCAAATAGAATCAATCCAAATTTATTATCTCTGATGAAGAACACAAACGGTCTATCCACTCGTAACTGAACTCCGTCCTCAATGAGTGGTATGACCATAGCTGATGATGCAGCAGCTGCCACTGTGCCCACCTCGTCCACTGACATATAAACTTTATGCACAATATTGTTCACTTGGGAAACTTCGTTTTCAAATATTCCTGTAATGTTAGCCTTTTTTGTGAATAATGTGTTGATCCGCATCTGTTTAAGATAAATAGTCATTAGTTCAGGGTATGAATAAATGTCTGTGAAGCATAAAAAAATATTTTGCAATGAAATATCATTGCAAAATATTTGATCAATAGATCATAAAATACTAATAAAAGATTTGATTTTTTTAACTTTACACTGTATACCGTATGTGGCAGAGTAGGCAGAGAAAGTTTAATATTTAAGACACTCCGCTCTCCACTCTCCGCCAAATTCTCAGCACCTCAACACCGCGATGCGCCTCGACACCAGAGCAAAGAAATGAAAATATTAAATACTTCATTTCTTTGAGCAGGAATCGAACCCACAACCTGCCGCAGTACAGTCACACGCTTGTGATCTAGCAACAACTTCAAATAAGTTTTATTAAAGATTAACTTATAGTACATATTAGTTTAATTAACAATTAAAAGAAAAAATATACCAAAGACTATAACTACAATTTAACTTACTTTCCGCAAAGGCTCCACCATGCTGTCACTGTAGTCAACTGTGAATTTGGGCAAAAACAAACGAACATTCGTCGTCACCATCAGCTGTGATATTTGCGGCAAGCTCATATAAGGCAAGTCCCGGATCAGTGTGTGAATCCCCGTATGGTCCTGGGGAACTAGAAGTATCATAGAGTAACGACCACCCTGAAATGAAACGTAAAGTAAGATTAACACTGTTTTTTTTAGATTTTTTTACCTGTGTATTTAAAATAATAATGAAACTTAGTAGTTATAATAATAATAACAAAGAAATGGCCATATCCATATATCAGTTTGATTCTTGCAAAAAAAATTTCACATAGTTTTGTTATACTAATTTTTTTAACGCAACTTACGACCGACAAAAATTCAAATAACATTTTTAGTATACTTGGGATCAATGTGAAATTTTGATATTGTATTTGTGACGGTCCGCCCAAAGCCTCTACAAAATATAAACTCTGTGATTTTTTTTATAGTTAGGCACTATATTTATAATAAATTTGAACATAACATTATTTAAAACTTTGAGGATCCAGTTTAAAAAAACAGAACAGTTATCAATACTAAGAAATACATACTATTGTATGTTATTATTATATGTTAAATAGTAGTGTGTTATCAATTAATTGACAAATTTAGTTTAATTAATAATTTACGATAAAAAATTAAAATTTTCACACATTTTTCCCCCATAGCACAACTTTGAGTGGTGGCATTCAACGAAGTGCTTTGTCTCTAGACAGATATCTATCACAATTTCCTTTAATTGATTCAGCTTCACGCTGTATCCCGCACACAGCAGGGTAAGCAGAGGGAACCTAATGTTAAGACACTCCGTTCCCCACTTTCTGCCGAATTGCTGCAGGCATTGCGTGTTGAGTGGCAGAACTCAACGCTGCGCTTAGCCTCGACACCAGAGCGAAAAAATGGAAATATAAATTTAAGTAAATATTTCATCTCCTCGAGTGGGGATCGAACCCACAACCAGTCGGTTTTACAGTCACACTTCGTGCCGATGCGACACGACTGGCCTCAAATCTCCTTCTTTTCTTTAATTGGTAGGTATGTGATCTGAATATAAAATACCTGATACGGAAGTTCCAATGCGTGAGCTCTTAAATTATCCACAAAGGCGTAATTCAGATCTTCATGTTGCTCCATCATGGCGACTTTGTGACAGGCGCGATCGATGTGGAAACAACCAGTTCTGGTGTATCTTGGATTGAAAGCGTTCTGCCAAGCTCCTTTGAAGTATAGGGCATTCGCTAACAGAGAGTCAGAAGTAGGATTGATATCAGCTGGAAAAAATAAATTTGAACATTTTTAAAGTATTTTTGAACATTTTTAAAGTGTTATTCCACACTTAGGAAAGAAAAATACTTATTTAGAAAACGTATAAAAAATTGAACGTAGGGAGGGACTCGAACCCGCGCCTCCTGGAAACCGACCAGGCGCTCTGACCGCTAAGCCATACGTTCTCGTTTTTTTTGAGAACGTATAAGCATTTTTAAAGTGTTATTCCACACTTATGAACTAGGACTTTTTATACGTTTTCTTAATAAGTAAATAAATTTTATTTTAAAATATATTTTTTTATTTTTATTTATATTATTTTATGATTTATATTTGTGATAATATGTAAGAGTCGGCGTCATGTAAAGATTTTAGTGACAACTATGATTTATAAATACTTATTTTTTTTTTAATTATACTTTAAAATATATTTTGTTCAAATACTAGTTTTTTAATCACCCTATTGATTCTAATATTTATTTTTCTCAATAATACAACGATGAATAGTTTCATTTTACTAGTTTCACGCTGTTTCCCGCAACCAGCGGTAGGCAGAGGAGACTTAGTGTCACAGTACATTCCGGTCTCCACTTTCCGCCGATTTTTGTCTTGGTACCAGAGCTACGAAATGAAAATATTATTAAATAGTAATTTATCCCTCCGAGAATAAATTGATATGTAGATATAATTATTCAAAATCGTTGAACTTGCATTTTTCTTTTGGAGACGCTCATTATTCAAAAAAATAAATGACCGATCGACCTTCTACTGTTTTTAACATATAATTTTGCGGAAATACCACTTGATGAGTCAAGGAATTTCTACTTTGTATTATTGAAGACGTTGGAAAATATTTTATGTCGTGTTTACATTATTCGATCATCGAACCCTTTTCCTTAATCAGGTAAAATTAAGAAATACATAAGTAAAATAAATAAATAAATCAGCTTCACGCTGTATCCCGCACACAGCAGGTTAGGCAGAAGGAACCTAGTATCAAGACACTCCGTTCCCCACTTTCTACCGAATTCTGGTGCATTGCATGTTGAGTGGCAGAACTGAGCCGCCGCGCTTTGCCTCTACACCAGAGCGAAGAAATGGAAATATAAATTTAAGAAAATATTTCAAGATCGCTCTTGATTTATCTATATATATAAAAGGACTTGTAAATTATATATGGAAAAGTTATGTATAGATTCAGATACTTACACGGCTGAACAAGATTAGATATGAGACCTTTAGTGTGCTGACTAATCCAACTATTAATAAAAGCGGATGCGTTATAAGTATCACTGAAGTCAACCACTCCGACATCAGAGAAGTACACATTGCGAACGATATTCTCGTAATCTTTTTTAAGTTTCAGTCTTTTGGAAACAAATATTGCGTTTGCATTTTGAAGGGAAACTCCCGATGTGTTTGCCTGTAATGGATTGTAATGGATTGGTAGAATATGTTAAGTTGTAGTATATAAAAAAGATATTAAAACAGGTGGATTCTATAACAAATTTTTCTCCTCCATTCTCCGCTTTCCACCGAATTTTGGAGGAATTGCATGATGAGGGACGGCACTCAACGCCGCGCTATCTCTCGACACCAAAGCGATGAATTGAAAATATTAAATAATTAATTTCCTTGAGTGGGAATCGAACACAAAACCTGTTGTTTTACAGTCACATATTCTTGCCTGCGCACAACGACTGGCCACAAAACAGCTGTACGCTTGTTACAATTATTATTATAAATTTAGTCTCAATCCATTAATACATCCTTGGGCCATTCCCAAGTTACACACCTGGAATTTTATAAAAGAGCAAAAAGATTCCCATAAAAACCCACTTATACTGAAAATTATATTTGAGATATCTTATGAGACCGTTATGGCGCAGCGTAATTGTTAACGCGTGGATGTGGGTTCGATCCCCAATCGGGGGAATGAATTATTATGTATTAATATTTTCATTTCTTCTTTGTGATAACATGGCAATGAATGGCGTGGCGATGAATTCCGCGACTCAATGCTTTAAAGAAGTCTGCTTTAAATGGGGAACGGAGTGTTTTAACACTAGTTTAGGTTCCCTCTGCCTTCCCTGCTATATGCGTAAACAGTGTGAAACCAAGAAAAAAAGTTATCTTACGTAAAGCGCCGACAAATATAAGTTCAGCTGATCTCTAAGTTCGTCTTTATAAGGTGATAATCTTAGAGCACTTTTGATTTCAGCTTCAGTATCTCCATTAGATCCTTCTACAATCATAGCCAAGACCGACTTGATGCTGGCCGGTGAGACTATCACATTTCCCACTTTATCTTCAGCAGCATATCGAAGCAGGTCGGTATCGAAGAAGTTCAAACGTGATATTTCCGGTGGCACATATTCAAGACAATCCAAATGGTACGGTATGCATGCGAGGAGAAATGCTGTGATAATATTACAAAATCTTTAAAATATAAAAATAACTATGAATATCATAATATTTCGGCGGTAAGTGGGGAACGGAGTGTCTTAACACTAGGTTCCATCTGCCTACCCTGCTGTGAGCGGGATACAGCGTGAAGCTGATAACTATATCATTCCTTTATTCAACCATTTTTTTTTATTTAAAGGATGCTAAATCATGATTAATAATATGAAACAATTATTACCTTAATAATAACACGATGCCAGTCGTGGCGTAGCGAAACAAGTGTGTGACTGTAAACGAGACTGGTTGTGAGTTCGATCCCCACTCGAGGAAATGAAATATTTATTTAAATGTATATTTTCATTTCTTCACTCTTCCGCCACTCAACATGCATTTATGCAATGTCCAGAATTCGGCTGAAAATGGGTAACGGCGTGTCTTAGCACTAGGTTCCCTCTGCCTACCCTGCTATGGTAGCAGTATGAAGCTGATTTAATTTGATTTATTTTAATATAATACTTTTTAATATAAAAAAAAACAAATAATTGGTGCACACAAGGAGAAATATCAACTAACGTTATCCATAATAATAGAATGATTGATTTCCATTACCGCAAATAGTAATAAAGATTTATTATATGAAAAACCTAGAAAAACCCAACTAACTACTGATATACGACACTAGCCAGACCAAAGACCACAAGAATTAAAGATATCTTATATAAAATGCACATCACTACAAATGAATATTCTAAATCATATTTTACTCAGACATTAGTTATAGTCAGCATGTTTTCCTGCTAAAACCAGTTTATTTGTCCTTACAGAACTATATAATTAATTTTTTTGCTTAAAAAATTTTACATTTTCAACGGATACACGCTAATAAATTCAAAATATCTGTGTGCTAAACTTTAACAAACACCTCATAAGTTAAGAACATATCTAATTGATTAGATTTTTAAGAAACCGGTCCAACAACGATCGATCGAGTATTACTAAAATAAGTAATTAAGGCCGTATTTACTTAATGACTTCCTATATTTTGAAGTAAGAGTGCACAGTGCATTTATATATTAAAAAAGGAAGTAAAAACTTACCTAAAAACAGATACATAGCTAAATCTTATATTGTATTTCGAACATTTATTAATAAAACTATAAACACGCGTGTCCGCCGTGGCGGTCTTTTCACAAATGGTAATACGAAAACAAAAAATAAATGAGAATGAAAAATGTAAACAAATTATACTATATATTAATGGATTTAAAGAAAACGAGAAACGACAATCACGACGAGGTGAGGTACACTGTCGCGTGAATACGGAACTTCTTTGGCTATATTAGTAATATTACGTCATGAGACTTATATGAAAATCAAATAGTTATATCTTATTATAAAAAAATTAAATAAAAAAAATTAAATCAGCTTCACGCTGTATCCCGCACACAGCTGGGTAGGTAGAGAGAACCTAGTGTTAAGACACTCCGTTCCCCACTTAACGCCAAGTTCTGGAGGCATCGCGTGTTGAGTGGTGGAACTCAATGCCGCGCTTTGCCTTGACACCAGACGCGAAGAAATGAAAATATATAAATGTAAATAAATATTTCTTTTCCTCGAGTGGGGATCGAATCCACAACCAGTCGATTTTACAGTCACACTTTGTGCCCCTGAACCACGACTGGATTTATAGAAACAAAATGATATAATGTGAAAAGTGGGTCTTAAAATAGTAAAATACTCGATTTACGTAAGTTTCAACTTATTTCTACATACATTTCCGTTATATTATGTATAGAGTTTAGCTACAGGTACTCGTAATATGATTTAACCGCTGTAGAAGGTTATGGTTTCAAGGCTAAGTTCATTAATGCAGTTTTGATTACATATAAATAAACTGCTAGTGCATTCTCTATTGAGACGGAAAGATCGTAAAGAGAACGGAGTTGAGAAACACTTTGCGCGGTTAACAAAGAGAGCCTAGTGATAAATCACTTGGTCTTTCTGTATTTTTTTATTTATTTCTATAAATATCAATTATTTATTTTATAAATACAAGTATTTCTAGTAGTCAAAACTACAACTGATAAGTTCAGCCAGAGACTTAATTATTAATTCTAATCTAGAATTTTTGTAATATTTTTATTTACACTGTACCAGCGTCAAGGCATTGTAAAGCAACATTAGAAAATATTCATAGTAGTTGAAATTTTTGTATTATATCACACCTTAATTACTATAATAATATATTTATATTTAAAAAAAATCAGCTTCACGCTGTATCCCGCACACAGCAGGCAGTGGGGACCTAATGTTAAGACACTTCCACCGTTCCCCACATTCCGCCGAGTTCTGGAGGCATTGCGTATTGAGAGGCGGAACTAAACGCCGAATTTCTTCGCTCTGGTGTCAAGGCAACGCTTTGCCTTGACACCAGAGCGAAGAAATTAAAAAATATAAATACTTATTTAGGAAACTTATAAAAAATTGAACATAGCGGTACTCGAACCCGCGCCTCTTCGAAACCTACGAGGCGCTCTGACCACTAAGCCATACGTTCTCATCAAGCGACGAAATTCTTAAACGCTTGTTACAACTTATTTATGTTGTTAGCATCTCAAATTTGAGATTATAGAGATGAACTTAATATAAGGGGGAAAATGTAAATAAATATTTCATTTCCTCGAATTGGGATCGAACCCAACCCAGTACCTATTTTACAGTCACGCTTTGTGCCCCTGCGCCACGACTGGCCTCAATCATATTTTTACCGATCATAATGGTAGCAGTCATTTACCTATTGGACTTTGGAGACCTAACTAGCTTACATGACAGTAAGTCTACAAAGGTGAGTCTAAGTTATACGTACGAGTATGTATATTCGATTTATGAACATAATTTTTAATGTACATATATCAAACATTGCTGGCTATATCTTTTTTTTTTTTGACATGACATCATTGATATTTTTACTCTTTTATCTAGCACTCTTCTATCCCGTACATAGCATGGTAGACAAAGGAACCCTAGGAATCTAGTGTCAAGACACTCCATTCCCATTAAGATACTTCTATACTCCACTCACCGGCATCATTTGCTCGAGTATAGAAGTGCAATTGGTATTTCACTGTCTTATTCTAAAAATGAGTGTTGGACTCACGTTTTATTTGAAAGTTTATGTTTGAAACGGACGATAATTTTGGGAAAAAATAGACTTAGGAACTTACCTATATATATGACACTAAAAAAAACTGTTCTTCATATCTATAGGTACGAGTAAAATTACAATTCCATGTATGGGAAGCATTTTTTTATTTATTTACTTGCCAATATATTGCCAAATAGTTTCGAAATACATATATGACGGATCTAATAAGTATCAGCTGTGACATACGGGCGGACAAACAAACAGACAACGAGTTTATATGGGTTCCTCTCTTCTTTAATCATCTATAAAACCTTAAAAAAATGTTATTCTTCATAGTTTTTTTTCTATCATTTATCGAATCGGGCAGAGGTTGGTGATCAAAGCGAGCAGAGAGCGAAGACCTTTAGTATTTTATAAATAGGGTTTAGGTATTGTCATGTTAACATAGTGAGACCGTTGTGTTGTGACCCAGTGGAGCATATGATTGAGACTAACACTGCGACCTAGATCGTAGGATGGAATCCAAGGCTTTAATACAAAGTTATTACATTAAGTTTTAGTATGCATAGTGTAGGCAAATGGAACCTAGTGTTAAAACACTCCGTATCCCATTTTCCGCCGAATTCTGGCGGCATTGCGTGTTGAGTGGTGGAACTCAACGTCATTCTTTGCCTCCATACCAGAGCGAAGATATGGAAATATACATTTAAATAAATATTTCATTTACTCGAGGGGGGATTGAACCCACAACCAGTTGCACTTTATGCCACTGCGTCACGACTGGCCTCTATATAATTTAATATACCTATAAATATAAGCAGTAACATATGTATTAAAAAAAAATCAAATCAGCTTCACGCTGTATCCCGCACACAGCAGGGTAGGCAGAAACTAGTGTTAAGACACTCCATTCCCAATTTTTTTAAAAGACATACTCTATATATTTAAGTATACAACAAAAATCCATTAAACACATGATTTTTTTTATGATAAATCAGTTTTTTTCAATAAGTACTATTTGTTTTCTTTTTCAACTTTAGTACAGATTGATTTATAATTTTTCTTAGACAGCCAAAAGACAAAAAAAATCACAATTCAATCCCTAGGTAGATTTTTTTTAAAAAGACCGAATAGTCTAGTAGACTTCCTTTTCACTTAACATAAAAGGATACTAATTTTTGGCACAAAGCTTTATATACCATAACTTATAAATTTAAAAAAATCAAATCCTGAAATAGACAAATATAAAGAAAATACTTCTTTATTTTAAATAAATGGAGGAAAATCCGAATTATAAATGAATAAAAACTTTCTTTAAGTTTTTTATCAGTTTATTCATCAGGCAAAATTATTTAAAATACAGTAGAGAGCATCGTTCGTATTCGATTACATATTTGGGAAGAAATCCATAGAAAATTAATATCAAATAAGCAAAAATAACTCTACTTATAGATAATAATAATAATAATAACACACGAAACAAAAAATTGTGACATTTTGCGCAATATAAATTTAAAATTGTAGCTTAAAAGTAAACAAACAATAACTTTCAATCTTATTTTTTTTTTATATAATATTATTCTTTACATAGTATATATAATGAGTAGTTTATTATTTTTTTTAATTAACAAATTGACGGTCCATAGGTAAAGTATCGAAACTGAAAAATTGCAGTTTATTTCTGGTTTTAACTACTTAAAAGGGTAGTTTTAATAACGCATAAATAACTTAGTCTCAATCTGTTTCAAAATTTGAAAGAAGAGACTCTTCTCTTAGTTAGAAGTAGTTAAAAAAGGGATAAAAAAATGCCATCTTTCACTTTCGATACTTTACTTAGGGACCGTCGGAATTTTTCTTTACGTCTTTAAAAATGAGTATCTAGAGTTTGAAAGCTCCATCGTAGAGTGAGGGATCCGCGACGCGTCCGGTGAACAAGAGTTGCTTGGTTTGATCGTCTTGAATGAAGAATAGGAAAGGCTTGTTCGCTATAATCTCCGCACTCGGCATTATGTCTCCGCCAAATTTGTTCTCCAGTACAAACTCTGTAAAGTACAATAAAGTTATATTTTTAAACATTTCTTTTTTTGAAAATACTTTGTTAATATAATATATTATTTTAATAAACGAAGAAGAAGTTGGTTTTACTAGATACTAGTTACTCACTATATCTTTTTAATGGAATATAATTGAAAAGTAAGATATTTTATTGTTAAAATATTAAATGAAAATAAAGAAAAGGTCCTTAAGTTCAATATTTCGATCTAAATTCATTTTGAGGCCAGTCGTGGCATAGCGACACGAGGTGTGACTGTAAAACCGACCGGTTGTGGGTTCGATCCCCACTCGAGGAGATGAAATATTTACTTAAATTTATATTTCCATTTCTTCTCTCTGGTGTCGAGGTTAAGCGCGGCGTTGAGTTCTGCCACTCAACACGCAATGCCTCCAGAATTCGGCAGAAAGTGGGGAACGGAGTGTCTTAACACTAGGTTCCCTCTGCCTACCCTGCTGTGTGCGGGATACAGCGTGAAGCTGATTTTGATTTGATTTTAATAAATTTTTGGGGTGACATAATCTGAACATAATAGCAGAAAATCGTATGTAAGTGAATGTCTAAAATGTTACATCTATGTAATCTTTAGAATGTCCAAAAATAAAATGTTAAATTTAAACCACATGCAAATATCTGTTTAAAAGCTTAAAACTCAATAATAATAACCTCAATAAAAATAAATGTTTTTTTTTTAATATTTTATAAAATACAGCGTGGAGTTGATTTTTTAAATTCATTTTTAACTTAATTTGCGCAAAGATAAGTAAAAATTCTATTACCTGTTGCCGAATACGCTACACTTCCCAATTCATTTACTTCAATTCCCGATCGTTGTAACACTTTAGAGATCTTAAGTCTGGTATTAAGATACTGTCCGCGTGAGATGCCGGGGAATGAGGCTGTGTCCTCAAAGGCCTGCCTTATGCCAAGCTGAAACAAAATTTAAATATTGTATATAAATTTGAAACTGGCCTGACTATTTTTTTTTTCAGTTTCACGCTGTATCCCGCATATATAGCAGGGTACTTAGAGGGAACCTAGTGTTAAGACACTTCGTTCGTTCTCTTCCGCCAAATTCGAAATATTGAGTGGCGAAACTCGAAGCCGCTTTGACATGTTACCAGAGCGAAGTAATGAAAATATTAATAAATAATAAATCATTTCTTCGAATGGGAACAGAACCCACAATCGACAACGTTTACAGTCACACGCATTTACCACTGCGCCACGACGGCCTCTAAATAATGAGATTTGTAGCTTTAATTCCTATCAATTTTTAATTCATATCATTGTAAGCGCTACTATTATTTATTTTAATTTTCTTGGCTGTATATCGTAGGTTGGTTTCAACATAGTAATATTGGTTTCCAGCACTTTATATTTATATATCGTACAGTTAGTAACAGTCTTAGTGCTATATTAACACATATTAATAATATAAAAAAAAGTAAAAAAATCTTGATATTTCCTTTACAAATATTATCTTTTACATGACCAAATAACCCAAATAGTTAAACATCGGCTACCGTTGGTAAACAAGAGGGACTCAATTTTTCTTGTTACGGTAAAAAAAATATTCATTAAAACAAAACGAAAACATCGAAAGGAAATACCCATGTCATTTACATAATATGGCACTCGCGCGTCGTGAACAGGAAAATATGCACTAAACACAAGTCAAGAACATTAAGCCAGTATCGAACTATTTATTTAAATTGTGTATATTTCTCACTAAGTAAATCAATATTATAAATATATTTAAATTAAATATCTGAATATTTATCTGTCCAGAGGCCAGTCGAGGCGCAGAAGCACAAGCGTGTGACTGTGAACGCGACCGGTTGTGAGTTCGATTCCCACTCGAGGAAATGATATATTTAATATTTTTTATTCTTCGTTGAGTTCCGCTGCTATAGAAATTAGTGGAATGTGGAATGCGGAGTGTATTAACACTAGGGTCCATCTGCCTATCCTTCTACATACGGATACAGTGTGAAGCTGGAAATATTTTACATCAAAGCAACTGCGACCAAAATAAATCTATTAAAATAACATTGATGTATATGATATTTGATATGAACCTGACTAACCACTATGGTCGTGGGTTCGCATCTGTCCTGAAGAAAATATTATAATAAGAATAGGTCTGAATTAAATATACATATATATAATTTTCCTTCTAATCTTATTATAGAAAATATGGATAGTGGCCTGTAGGTAATTTCTATTAAAGAGAACCAAAAATAAACTATTGCTAGATTCTACATGCCTATAACATAAAGAATATGGGATATATGTGCATATAATGATATGCCGACAGTTGTCATTTTAAATGACTGTCCATTTGTAATTTAAATATTTATTATAATAACTATAATATATTTAAAAACGATTTTATATTACATATTTATTATAATTGATTTGTAGTAATATCTATTATCTAATTTATTAATTTCAAATTCACTTTGTGCTCCGGCGGAACTCAACGCCACATTTTACTTCACCACGGGGAAGAAATAGAAATAATTTATTCCCCGAAAGTGGATTTCACTCGCACCCATCGAGCTTATAGTCAAACAAATCCACTGTGGCTCAGTGGCCTCTAAATCATTATAGCCAATAAATCTCTTTATAATTATAATTTAAACTTTATATTTACCTCTCTCAGAACTCCATCTAATAAAGAAGTATATTCGAACTGGAATTTGGGGAGAGTGACGTCGACGAGGCGTTCTTGTAAATAATTCAGCTCAGAGCGCAGGTCACTCAGTTCGTTGAAAATGGACGACAGACCCGTCAGGGAGTTTGGTAGGATGATGTACATTGCAAATTTGTTCCCCTGTAAAATTAAAAGTATAAGTAATCAATATGTATCTAAATGAGGCCAGTCGTGGCGCAGGGGCAGTGTGACTGTAAAACCGACTGGTTGTGGGTTCGATCCCCACTCGAGGAAAAGAAATATTTATTTACATTTATATTTTCATTTTTTCGCTCTGGTGTAGAGGCAAAGCGCCGCGTTGAGTTCCGCCACTCAACACGCAATGCCTCCAGAACTCAGCGGAAATTGGGAAACGGAGTTTCTTAACACTAACTTCCCTCTGTCTACTCTGCTGTGTGCTATGAGCGGGAAGCTGGTAAATAATTAAGATATTATACTGCAACATTTTTTTTAAAGAGCTGCGTAGAATTAATTTTCTTTCAAGCTTTACGCTTTATCCCGCATGTAGCCAGAGCGGGCCTAGAGTTAAGACAATCCGCTCTCCAGTCCCAGCTGAACTCTGGAGACGTTGCGTATTGAGTGGCGGTGGAGCACGCTTACCTCGACACCAAAGCGAAGGAAAGAAAAGATAAAATATTTCTTTACCTCGAGTGGGAATCAAACCCACTACCAATGGGCCAATGAGTCAGGACTAGGCACAAGTATGTACGAGTAAGTATTAATTATGGTAAATGTATATTGTCTTAAAACAATATAAACTTACCTAATTATTTTTAATCTGAACATAATAGCAGAAAATCGTGTGAATGTATAAAATGTTAGGTACTTGTTACTTGTATCTAATTATTATCTTTAAAATGTCCAAAAATAAAATGTTAAATCTAAACATGCAAATATCTGCACAAAAGCTTAATTTTCATTAATAATAATCTCACGTATTTTTTTTTATATTTTATTAAAAAAATAAACAATTATACTAAACATTACCCTACACACCTATTTTATTATTTTTATTTTACAACATTTTGAAATTATTATTTTCTTTAGATTGAGTGAATGTTTAGTTTTAATTATAACTAAGTGATGCCTAAACTATTTCTTTAAATTAATTACATGTATTGATGTTATACATTACATAAACTCAAATTTTAATTGCAAATTCAATTTGGCGCAAAGAGGGGAACGGAGTGTCTTAACACTAGACTCCCATCTGCCTATCCTGTTACATGCAATTTTATAGTATATAAATTTTAATTATAAATTACAGTCTTTTTGGCCAGTCGTGGCGCAAGGGCACAAAGTGTGCCTGTAAATCGACTGGTTGTGGGTTCGGTCCAAACTCGAGGAGATGAAATATTTATTTATATTTATATTTTCATTTCTTCGCTCTGGTGTCGAAAGCGCGGCGTTGGATTCCGCCACTCAACACGCATTGCCTCCAGAAATTGGCGGAAAGTGGGGAACGGAGTGTCTTAACACTAGGTTCCCTCTGCCTACCCTGCTCTGTGCGGGACACAGCGTAAAGCTAAAAAAAATAGTAATAATAAAATACAGTTTATTGACACTTACTGCGTACGCCATTCTCAATATTTTAGCATTGTAGCGAGCAGATTCAGTGTAGTAAAATTTATTCCTGACATTCATGAAAGGAATTTCTTTTTTTAAAGTTGGTGTAATATAGAAAACGTCATTTTTGGTTTCATTTGTAGGAAATTGATGGCGCCAAGTGCCTTTAAAAAATATTGTGTTCAGGACTAGACCGGAGACACCGGAGACATCATCTGAAAACATTTTGAATTAATAATTATTAACAATTTAATGTTGACCAAGCAAATGAAGAAAATTGAGGCCAGTCGTGGCGCAAGGGCTCAAACATATCACTAACGTGACGGTTGTGAGTTCGATTCCAACTCTAGAATTAATTATTATTTATTAATATTTTCATTTCTTCGCTGTGGTACCAAGGCAAAAAAAACGCGGCATAGAATTTCACCAATCAACACGCAATACCTTAAAAAAATCGGTGAAATAAATACAGCGTGAAGCTGTTCTCATATTATTACTTACCAGCTACTACTAAATTGGTTATCCTTCCTTGAGTGTTATTAGCGACCCATTGGTTAATACACTTTGAAGCACTTATAGGGTCACTAAAGTCCAAAGATTTTATTTCAGTCTTGTAGAACTGCTCTGATATGGCAGCGAAGCGTTGTTGAGGTACGATGTGCCCACCAACATATATCCTGCTGCCTAAATTCAAAATATATTGCGAAGATTTCGTCTACAATATTAGAGAAATAATTCATCAATTAAATAAATAGTAAATAAAAAAAATATCTTCAAAATTCAGTTTTTGCTCAGTACATCAACTGGGGGTAACAACGTACACTTAGAAATGATTAGAAACACTGAACCCAATAACATGCTTTATCCATTCACATAGGTGAAACGTGATTATTCTATAAAGATGACAAAAGGCAAAATGAAGTTTATATTAATTAAAAAATATAGCAAATATAAAAGATTAAGAAATCAAACTTACATGTAACGAATCTAAAATGGTTGCAAACTTTTGTCTTACAACACTGTTATCTCTGTCCAAACCCAACACTGATGAAAGTTCTGTTTTAGTAGTACCTGTAGCAGCTTCCATTAGAATGGCCAATGCTAATTTTAATCCTAGTGGTGAAATTAAAAGATTTTCTTGTGAACCTGATGCCACACGCTGAAATATGTTGACATAATTATTAGATGTAACTAGAATATCAAACGTTTACGTAAGCAATTGTTCTATTTTCTCATAATTTGTCTCTTCATCTTAAACAATATTACATAAAAATTGGTTTCATTGAGTATATTAAATTGATTTTAACTTTTGTGTCTCAATCATATTACGAATTTAAATTATGTAATAAAAAAAATATTTGTAAAAATAAAAATCCCGACTGCATAAAACTAAAAAAAAATAAACAAGTCCAATAGTTTATTAGGATTAACAGTCGCTGGAGATATGAGGTAATAAAGAATAATACATACATACAAGATACACGCGAAAAACCCTTCCTTAGCAGTCGGGAATAAATACAATAGGTATCTTACTGTAATTTACCCACGCAATGCCTCCAGAATTCGGCAGAAAGTGGGGAACGCAGTGTCTTAACACTCGGTTCCCTCTGCCTACCCTGCTGTGTGCGGGATACAGCGTGAAGCTAATTTAATTTAATTTAATTTTATATAATAGGTATCATACTGTAATTTACCTTCGTGAGGGTCCAGTCGAATTTGTCATAGTCGATCATTGATGGTACAAACTGTGTATCATCATCATTGATGCCTATTTCACTTTGAGCAGGCGAAACCGGTACAGCTTGAGCTAAAGCAACTTTTGGAGGGTCACTTCCCACTTTATCTGGACTTCCGAACACACTTTCTAAAAGCTCCGGTGTGATAGCTATGTTGGGACTGCATGTCGTTAATGTAGCTGAAAATTAAACATAAAATTTGTAAGATCCATGAAACTAGATTTATGAGTTTGTTCCAAATATTTCTATGATAACTGTAGCATACTAATTATTTATGTAAAAATAAAAAAAAACTGATATTAAATATTTTTAGGCATGATGTATAATTTGATACAGTAGTAGTAATTGAGAAATTCGTTCATATTTCTAAAAGAATTCAACGTCATAATAGGTACATACGCTCAGGACTGTTAAATTAAGGGGAAAACCTAAGCAGGGCGTGAGTTTGAGATTATGCTTGTACGTAATGATAACAAACCGGCTGTGTTCGTGCTTGTTGTATGATGTGTTTAATGATTGGGGTATAAGTCTAAATTCAGTGAATAAACTTTTAGGTCCTTTTATTTATCCTACTAATATTATAAATGCGAAAGTTTGTGAGTATGTATGGATGTTTGTTACTCTTTCACGCGAATACTACTGAACCGATTACGATGAAATTTGGTATGTAGGTAGCTGAAGACCCAGAATAACATATAGGCTACTTTTTATCCCGGAGTCCCCGCGGGATTCATTCCTAATTGAAAATAGATACATTTATCGCTTCTGAAAACTGAATGCGTGATCTCAGGGTCAAACTTTGAAGGTAGCAGGCCTACATTTGGACACGCCATGTTTTTGTCATGGGTAGCTCTATGTAGCTTGCTCACGTGATTCCAAAGTGAAAAGTGTGCATGTTTATGCTGAAGGAAAAAAATCGTTAAATATAGTTTATAGGAGCATACTGCAGTAGCTTCCAATAGACCTATGTATAGAATTTAGAGCTTTGCAATACTTAGTTACCATATTTCTTATGTTGATAATATTGTTACGTTATCATAGGGTTTCCACGCGGACGAAGTCGCGGGCGGCCTCTAGTACAAAAATATTGTAATATTAAAGATATTATTGTAATTTTATGAGATCTATTGGTAGTTAAATAGAATATCCCTAAAGATTCCTACTTCCTAACAATAACATTAGTCTCTAGAACTACTGGACAGCGTAATATAGCATAAATAATTGATTCTAAAAAAAATTGATAATAGACCAATTAGCTTTAAGAAATTCGGAAATGGCACTTTTAGCTAATGGCTAATGTTCAGCCTTCTGAGTGAAAAGTGAAATATATTTATTTAATAACATACTTGATTTTTTTTAATGCCAAACAATTTACCACCAGTTTAATGTCGCAGACCTGAGGAGAAAAACTCATCAGGACTTTTGGGAAATCCGTTATTTCCAAATTTACTCTTAATTCTAATGACGTTGATGCCTTGAAACAGACTAGAGCGAGAATTTTATTCCCAAGGCTGATTATCATTTATAAAATCATTGATTTGCTAATAGCCTTGAACACACAAACATCACATTTTGTACACATTTTTTTTAAATTGTGATATAGAACATTTTCTGATATTTCCTTGGATCCTATTATAAAAATGTACACAAACTGTTCTATAACATAACTACGAACTCTATGCAATCGACTTACAACGCTTTTATTTTAAGCCGATTTAAGTAAAATAATTTTTTTTTTTTAATTTTAAAATCAATAATATTTTTCTTAACATGCATACTATTTTAAAAAATGTGTGGATATGCCAATATATATATTTTTTTTTAATTATTGCCCTAAGCTATATTTTGCACGAATAGCTCGCTTCTGCAAAACAAAGATTAATTTAGTACTGGCTGCATTACTCCAAAGTAAAATGCCATAGGACTTAATACTATGAAAGTAGCTAAAGTAAACAAGACGAGACGTTTCTGCTGAACTTAGTCTATTCACCAATCAATCAATATGAGGCCACCACTGTATTTTGGATTCAAAAAGTTGTTTTAGTATTTAATAGTAAGTTAAGATACTCCGGTCCCCACTTTCCGCCGAATTCAGGAGGCATTACGTAACACTAGAGTTCCCTCTGCCTACCCTACTGTGAGCGGGATACAGTGTGAAGCCGATTTTTTTCAATAATAAATTATTAGCAATAAACCAATGTACTATTTTCGAGAGAGCATTGGTTACATCGTTATACACATTTTGTCATCTTTTAATTTTAAAAATCAATGAAGTATCATCAGCAAACAATACTAATAATTTTATGATTCTTTCCAAGTAGATATAGCAAATCATTTATATATATGTGGGACCCCCATGCTCATTAATGACCAGGAGATTTCTCGCCATTTACATCAACCCTTTGAATCCTGTTAGCTAAATAAGAGATCAGAAGATTGAGTGGACTCAACTATAACGCAATTAAGCGCCTTGGAGAAGTTTCAGAACATGCCAAGAGCATCCTGTAACCCTGCCAAGCCTCATATGTACTCTTCATAAAACCTATACCAACATCTGTAAAAGCGATCTTTAGCAAAACCATATTATTTACTATGCAAAAAATTATGTAAATTAAAGTGCTTATTTAATTTAGAATATTTTTATCAATAATTTTACTAAATAAAGGTAGTATAGATACAGTCCGGACATTGCTGGAATATGTTGTACTACCCCATTTAAATATATGTATGACTTTACTAATTTTCATTAGATCAGGAAACACAACATACTATAGGTACTAAAATTAAATTAAATTAAATCAGCTTCACGCTGTATAACGCACACAGCAGTGTAGGCAGAGGGAACCTACTGTTAAGATACTCCGTTCCCCACTCTCCGCGGAATTCTGGAGTCATTGTGTGCTGAGTGGCGGAACTCAACGCCGCGCTTTGCCCCGACACCAAAGCGAAGAAATAAAAGTATAAATGTAAATAAGTATTCCACTTCCTCGAGTGGGGATAGAACCCACATACAGTGGATTTTACAGTCACTTTTTGTGCCTCTGAGCCACGACCGGCCTCAACCGGCCTTTTTTTCATTCAGTTAAATCGTTGAGATTACATGTAAGCTGTACCTACGCCAAGCAGTACGCGCAAGAGGCAATAACTGTACAGTTAGTCAAAATAGTACTACTTTAGGAGAAGATATCAGCTTCACGCTGTATCCCGCACACAGCAGGGTAGGCAGAGGGAACCTAGTGTTAAGACACTCCGTTCCCCACTTTCTGCCGAATTCTGGAAGCATTGCGTGTTGAGTGGCAGAACTCAACGCCGCGCTTAACCTCGACACCAGAGCGAAGAAATGGAAATATAAATTTAAGTAAATATTTCATCTCCTCGAGTGGGGATCGAACCCACAACCAGGCGGTTTTGAAGAGACACCTCGTGCCGATGCGCCACGACTGGCCTCGAAAACTAGGAGAAGATATAAGTTTTTATATAAATATTTTCAAAAATATTTTATGGTAAACCGTATTCACTATCAAGGGAATTTTGTTAATTCATTACGTAGATAAATTTATATAGTATATATCTATTTCATAGATAATGATGACCTTTAAAACGACCCAACGATATCGCCAATGTAAATGGCTATTATAATAAAATTAAATTTTCTACCAATTACAGTTCACAACTGGTATTTAATTGATTAAGCTCGATGACAGATTTAAATTAAATGTCTATAATAATTAAAACGTTCAGCTGAAGAAGTTTCGTTAATATTAATTTTGTCAGTTAAAGAAATGAAATCAACTACATCTATTTTTTATTAAAAACTAGCTGTACCCTACATGTTGCTACGCTATCAACTAAAATAAATTTGAAATTTTAAAATTAATTTGAATTCAATTTGAATGTTTTTCATTCAAATTTTAAGTCATTATATTGATTTTGTTCATTTCGAAAAAAATGGCCGTACCAACTCAGAACAGACCATAGTGCCGCAAATGAAGAGCGTCTCACTAAAAATGTGATGATGATAAATTCCCCAATCGGAAAAATAGTTATCTACATACGAGTATATAAATTTCCCCGCTCTATTAAGATAAGACCTATGTCTTAAATTTGCAAGTATTTTTGCGACAAATGGACGAATAAATCAATATCCCGATTATTCTTTTTTTTTATTTTAAAACCGAACCCTATGGTTCGGTTCCTTCACGCAATCAAATTCGGGTAAATAGAGGAGACCGTAGTGCTGTGATGGATTTTTCGAATTAGTCTTCTCAATTAAATCAGTGTTTCATTCTTGGATTACAATAGATGAAATGTAACTTCCAGAAATCATATAGCTTATACATACCTACAGCGATTAAATTGATTAAATATTAAACAAATATATTTTTACATAAATTAACGACATTATTTAAGCGTATGGATTAGTGGTTATATCTCTTAAACGGTTTCTAGAGGCGTGGGTTCAAATCTCGTTACATTTAAACTTTTATACAATTTCTGAATAAAAAAAATAAATTAAAGAAAAGAAATAAAAGCATGCATTTTAATGACAACATTAACCTCAAAAGAATTGATTATTATAATTGGGAATAAAGTAAACATAATTGTAAATCCAACAAAAACATTACAACTTATCTCCTGTACACTACTACTTATTTTTAAACAAACTCATATGTTTTTAAATAAATATACCGACGGCCCGCAGGTAAAGCGTCGGAAGCAAAAAATCGCTTTAAATGTTTTACTCGCTCTTTTAAACTACTAAGAACTGTAGTTTTAATGGTTATTATTTTCTCAAAATTTTAATAATACGAGGCCAGTCGTGGCGCAGCGGCACGAAGTGTGACTGTAAAACCGACTGGTTGTGGGTTCGATCCCCACTCGAGGAGATGAAATATTTACTTAAATTTATATTTCCGTTTCTTCGCTCTGGTGTCGAGGTTAAGCGCGGCGTTGAGTTCTGCCACTCAACACGCAATGCCTCCAGAATTCGATAGAAAGTGGGGAACGGAGTGCCTTAACACTAAGTTCCCTCTACCTACCCTGCTGTGTGCGGGATATAGCGTGAAGCTGATTTAATTTATTTTGTTAATAAAAAATGTTATTAATTCCTTTATTACACGTGTATGCGATGCGTAACTACCCTAGAACTACAGCAATAAAAGATACTTGTAATTCTTCACTTTCGATATTTTACATAGAGATCGGCGATATATACTATTTTTAAAATAGGTTTACATTTTACACGTTTTGCGACCAATTGTAAAAACAACTTAGGTATTTGGATAGGTATGTTAAACGTCTGTTATATTTCTATATTACGTCACAGTTTAGTATTGTTTTGTTTATAGTACATGATGGTACTACCCGTATATTTCAGAGTTAACCCGGGAATTCACGGGTCAAAGTCTTTAGTCATACCCACGACTTCCAAGTAACTACTATCTTTTCCTCTTCATAAAGTTTAATAATAATTATACAATATTTTTTTTATAATTATTGAGGCCAGTCGTGGCGCAGGAGCACAAAATGTGACTGCAAAATCGACTGGTTGTGGGTTCGATCCCCACTCGAGGAGATGAAATATTTATTTACATTTATATTTTCATTTCTTCACTCTGGTGTCGAGGCAAAGCTCGGCGTTGAGTTCCGCCACTCAACACGCAATGCCTCCAGAACTCAATTCAATATTTATATAATAAGTGAATTTAAGCTCAAATTTTATAGAAAACAAGCACATACAACACTTGCTATTGGCTGTGTAAAATAGAAATTATTAAAGAAACCACATCCCAAAACTGACCAATAATGATAAGCCTTTATAATAAACTTACCGAAAAAAATCACAAGAAAAAACTCCATCATCGCACTTGTTTGTGAACAAGGAAAAATATATGGTTTTGATAAAAACGAGGATTCAATGACCAAGTTGCAAAGCCGGATTCGGTATATTTGTTTAAAATTTATATATATATATAATTGACACACAAACAAAAAGTATTTATATTACTTATTATTAACTTTATTCACATTATTAAAACAGAATACGTGTCGGTTACTCTAAGTGTAAATCACAACTGATGATATTCGCTAGGAAGGCCCTCATAACCGGTTCAATGACGATAGCGTGCTTTTTATAAATATTTCATATTGTTTATATCGTTATGGGTATTTTTTTTATTTAAAATATCTCGATCGGTGACGCCAGTCGTGGCGCGGCAACACAAGTGGTTGACTGTAAACGTAACAGGTCGTGGGTTCGATAGCTACTCGAGGAAATTAAATATTCAATAAGTTCATTTCTCCGCTCAAAGCGCGTCGTGGAGTTCACGCAATGTCTCTAGAATTCGGTGGAAAGTGGAGAGCGGAGTGTCTTAATATTATATTGCTTCTGCCTACCCTACTACTGTGTTAAGCTCATAAAATATACATATCTCAACATGTTTAAATATTTCAATCGTTCGTCAGTCGCAGCGCACAGTTATGGATTCGATCCCCACTCGAGGAAATGAAATATTTATTTAAATTTATATTTCCATTTCTTCGCTCTGGTGTCGAGGCATAGCGCGGCGTTGAGTTCCACGCTACTCAGCACGCAATGCCTCCAGAATTCAGCGTAAAATGGAAAATGAAGTGTTAACACTAGGTTTCTTCTGCTTACCCTGCTGTGTGCGGGATACAGCGTGAAGCTGATTATTTCAATTTTAATCTAGGTGTATTATAAGACCCTCAATTGAATTGCTTTACATGTAAGTAGACACAACTAAATAATAATAATAAAAAAATTCTAACAATACTTCATTTTATAAATTTTATGTGTAAGCTGCGAAAGCTGTGAAAGTTAAGAAAATATGTAATGTATGTATAATATTTTCTAACTCCTTTAACATAGGTATTAATGGCACGTATGCCGCTGACATATTTGACTGTAAGCAACGGTTGTAGATTCGTTTTTTTTTTACTTTTACGTTAGAAAGTAGGAGGAAATGTAGCGTTGAGTTCCATCAATTTAGCTTTATAGGTATTTTTGAAGGGTAGTT
The DNA here is from genome assembly GCA_013421005.1 of Heliconius erato x Heliconius himera. Classification (NCBI taxonomy): domain Eukaryota; kingdom Metazoa; phylum Arthropoda; class Insecta; order Lepidoptera; family Nymphalidae; genus Heliconius; species Heliconius erato x Heliconius himera. The sequence continues at coordinate 4,124 of JAATLQ010038458.1, read as the reverse complement.
TTAAATTTTAAAACTAATTGATGAATGATAAAAAAATACATTATAGTAATATATTTCAAGAATAGTTGTAATAATTAGAAGTTAAGCCTTAAAAGTCTAATCTCAATCATATATCATTGGTTTTCCCCAATACCATCCGGACAGCCCCTGTGCCTACGCCTGTGTGTATAATCTTGAGTAGATATATAAATAATAATTTACATATCTACTCAAGATTAAGTTTTAACATATTTATGTATACATATACATAAACTTAAAAATAAAATATTAACTTAATTTCACGCTCGGATCGGAGCGCCAAACGCTACGGCTGACTCCGCATATCCTACGAAATATTCTCGTTTGGCGGATAGTTGATGACTCGATGAGTTACTTTCGTTTTCTCGTTTTGCTAGCACGACAAAGTGAGCAGCGTTGAGTTCCGCTACTACCATTGCAATATCTCGAAAATTGAGCAGAAAATGAAAAAGGAGTGCCTTAACACTAGGTTCCACCTGCCTTCTCTGCTCTATATGCGGGAAATAGAGTGAAGCTATTAAACATTATTATTATATCTCTTCAGAAAGGGCACAAAATGGGGCTATAAATGTCTGGTTGAGAGTTCTAGGAAATTAAATATTTATTTAAATAAATATTTCCATTTCTTCGCTCTGGTGTCAAGGCAAAGTGCGGCGTTGGGTTTCCCCACTCAGCATGCAATACTTCCAGAATTCAGCGGAAAGTGGAGAACAGAGTGTTAACACTAGGTTCTATCCTGCTGTGTGCGGGATACAGCGTGAAATTGATTTAATTTTATTTTAGTAAATTACGCATAATATTATTTATTTAAATGTTTTTTTTATTTTCATTTCACTTTCAAACTAAAAACATAAATAATCTCTAATATTATTCAATACTTTCAAGAGGGCCAGAGCTATTTATAGGCTGCAAGCAGACATTGCTGACAGTATGCCATACGATATTTTTTGTAATCAGCGACGGTAAAACCAGGTACCTACACGACGCACGACGTAAGCTGGGTACTAGTAACCACAAGTTGTGTTTAATAAAAAACCTATTTTAAATTCATTCACCTTCATTCTGTTAGTAATATGAACAGCGTTTTTATTTTTAGTGTAGTCTCAATTTAAATACTTTTAATTTCCAAAAGAATGGGTAGGTCTAGGTAGGTATAGGTACTTATACCTACGACTGCAAGGAATAATAATGTTGTTAATGTTTATATGATTTCAGTGATAACTAATAACCCATCTATTCCACGAAATGTTGGGAGAAAAGGAGAAATAAATCAATTGGAAAAAAATTGTTGAATTTCAACAAAAAAATATAGAGAAAAAAACACAAAGTCTGCAGTCTACGCTCTACGATAATTAATACTAATCAAATTCTAGTAATATTATAAAATAAAATAAATCAGCTGTATCCCGCACACAACAGGGTAAGCAGAGAGAACCTATTGTCAAGACACTCTATTCCCCATTTTCCACCGAGTTTTGGAGGCATTGCGTGTTGAGTGACGTTACTCAAGGACGCTTTGCCTCGACACCAGAACGAAGAAATGAATATATAAATGTAAATAAAGATTTCATTTCCTCGAGTGAGGATCGAACCCACAATCAGTCGATTTTACAGTCACACTTTGTGCCCCTACGCCACGACTGGCTTCTCATATTATAAATATGAATATTTGTGAGGATGGGAAAAATATAACGGATTTAGATTAAACTTTACAGTAAATATAACAGTAGTATAGCTTATAATACGTCAAAATAACACACAGGCTAAAAAATTTGTAAACATTTTTTACATTAACTTCCAGCAGGCGAAGCCGCGCGCGGGCTGCTAGTATATCATAAGATTATGACCATACGCCTGGTATAACGTCATTGTTTGTATACTCTTCAGACGACTCTTGATGACGTTTTCGCGTACTTCCTACAACTGCAGTTGTTTCATCATCATTACGGAGAAACCGTGAAGTCAACAGACATTTTTAGCACCATAAAAACTCAAATCTTAAGCTATTTAAAATTTTCCCTTTTTTATTGTCTCTAGCATATTTTAATAAGAGAGATTTCTAGGTATCATTGAATTTTTTTTTCTGTGTGCGGAACACACAGAGTTGTAGAGGGAACCTAGGAACCTAGTTTTAAAACATTTAAGTTCCATTCCCACTTCCGTTCCTCACTTTCCAACGATTACTGGAGGCGTTGCGTTTTAAGTGGCGAAACTCATCGTCGCACCTTGGCCTTATTACCGTTAAGATAAGAAATAAAACTATTAATAAATAATAATTAATTTCCCCGAGTCAGGATCGAACACACAAGCGCCGCGTTTACAGTCACACGCTTGTGCCACTGTGCCACAACGCCCACATATTATACGCCATTGCATATTTATAAAGAAATAATGTACAACCATACCCAGTACCTAGTAACAGTATGGCACGTACTTCATTTACTCAATTCGATCATTACCAATTGTTTTTTTTTTATTTAAAAAAAAAAACTACTACTTGAATTTTAACATTTTGATTCACAATGTGTAATAACATTTTCGAAAATATCTATAATTTATGAAACTACTTATATAAAGTCATCATGTTACCTAAAAGCATGTTACTTAAAAGGGTAAGTAGGTATGCTTAAGTTAAAAATGTATGTATAATTCTATGCAATTTAGATATAGCTCATAAGCTACAATCTATTTTTTTTAATTGATGGACTTTAACTTTAAAAGTTTCTATAAAAAAAATATTTTTATTTAAGAATATAGAATATAAATATTTTTATCATAATAATATACCTACTATATACTTTAAAAAACAAAGATGGCAGACTATTCAGCCTATTAATAAAATAACGTAAAAACGACAAAATAATATTAAAAAACACCATTATCGCCATAATAGTACAGTAGAAACGTTTTTATCGTGAATCACGCGTACTACGCACGTAAAAGGGTGAATGTTTAAACTTAAATATTTTCTTCTTGCTGGCCTAGTCACTAATATGAGGATACGACTTCACTCCATAACAATATAATGTCTGTTTGGAAGATAATTTAACTGTAAAGGATATTTATAATAAACTTCACGCTGTATCCCGCAAATAGCAAGGTAGGCAGAGGGAACTAGTGTTAAGACACTCCACTCCCCACTTTCCGCCGATTTTTTTGAGGCATTTCGTGTTTACTGGCGAAACGCAACACCGGTCTTTTGCCTTGGTGCCATAGCAAAGAAATGAAAAAACTCACAATTTGCGCCACGACAGCCACTATTTATAAATATGTAACCTATTTTTATCTGAAACAAAGTTATATTTATTAATGAATCATTGGCCCATACTACGTTTCTTGTTAATCACATATCTGGAATTTACACGCTAAAAGAAAACGTAAATGGAAATATCTGAAGATTCACCTTCAACTTCTTTATTATACTTCCTATTAAATGAATAATATATAAAATAAATTTCCTGTCGGCATATACTAAGAATAAGCATCTAAGTTAAAAATAAGTAAAAAAAATATGCCAAACGATACGTCACTTTAAAATGTCAATAGGAAACAAGGATTGTTTATACCATCAGACAAAATGGGTTTTTTCGCTGGCGTATGTACTGGTTGACACACGTATAGTGAGATTTGGTTGTTAAAATTCTAAATTTTATTACAAAATTGTTGGATATTAGTGTTTAAATAGTTGGTTATATGTAGTTTTAGTTTAATTTGGTGGTTTTAAATTAATATTTGTGTTTTTTGTGTTGTTCGTTTCGGTAAGTTTTTTATATTTTTGTTTGTTTGTTAATTGTGGGTAGGTATGGATGAAGATCGGCCTCCCGACCCACCGGACTCTGGTGGTGCGACTGTCTTGGAAATTTTAAATAATGTTTCGAGAAAACGCCAAGGCGAAAATAATGTTACGGACGAAAACGTCCCTAAAAAGACGATGACTGATTTACCTACATCTAATATTATTAATGAAAATCTATATGTTCACCCTAGTATGTCCGATGGTCCTAAATCCTACACAATTGACGACAAAGGTCCCTTTATTGTTGTAGTCTCTCGGGAAGTTGAAGACCCTGCATCAGGAACTGCTATACGGGCTATAAAATTTGGTC